>JAXCGZ010000206.1:50000-108977 GCA_037179515.1 Halocaridina rubra
TATATATATATCTACACACACACAATGATCCCCCGTTTATCGCGGGGGTTCGGGTTCTGGGACCGACCGCGATAGGTGAATTTCCGCGAAGTAGGATCACCCTATATGTACATAGGTATTTTAACATTGATATTTAAGTTTACTGTACAAACCCTCCCTGTACTGTTAACAAAACCACCCTTTACTTTATTAATAACAGCGTGCAAGCGGTAAATTTATATGAAAGTGATAGGTAAACTTACCGTGAATGAGGGTGGTAATGACATGGCATCGTCGAGAAGATTGCAAAGGTCACCGAACTAACCATATTATCATTATGTTCTTGTGAAAGTTGTTGGAGTTCTTTCACGTGTTCATCCAGGGCTGCCAAGACGTTCGAGTGTAAGAGCAGGTTCTTCAATTTCCTCGTAACTCAGTTACGGAATGAATTGAATATACAGTACATATGAAATCCCTTGATCATTATGAAAAATATGGAAGTGGAGAGGCCAAGTATCCTGTCAGTGATATTTTGAAATACAGTATACTTTGGACTTTGCACAAACTGGTCTCAATTCATGTCAGTCTTCAGAAACAGTTGTGTTCCTTCTTTTTTTTTTTTTTTTTTAGAGTGTGACACCGGGACAGGCAGAAAATGCCCTCATCAACAAAGGCCCGGGCACGAGAAAATACCAAGACGAAGGAAAAGAAAAAGGTTCAGGGCAAGGCAAAGATGAGGTAGTGTCACACAAAGGAAAACGACAGACAGAAAAAAAACAGTCAAAGTAAAGAGGACCCAGAGATATGGAGGACTAGGCTCTGAGATGACGATAGATCTGCTTTTTGAAGGATGAAAGGTCATAAGAATTAGGAAAGACAGAAGGAGGAAGAGAGTTCCAGAGTCTGGAGGTAGATGGGAAGAAGCAGTTGCTGCACCGACCAATCCGCGAGCTACAAATCTCCACACAGTACCTGTGAGATGAGGCCGCCTGGCGAGTGTTACGAGGCCTCGGCAGTGGAGGAGGGATGCAACTCGCCAACTCATCAGAGCAGCAATGGAAGTAGTAGCGATAGAAAAGCGAAAGGGAAGATACCTTACGGCGAAGAGAGAGAGAATCCAGGTTAGAAGTAAGAGAAGGATCATTAATGAGTCTGACTGCCTTAGATTCAACCCTATCAAGAAGATAAGTAAAGGAAGAAGCACCCCAGATGTGTGAGCAGTATTCTAAGCAGGGGCGGATAAGACCTTTGTAAATTTTAAGTAACTGCAATGAGGAAAAGTAATAACGAAAATGAAACAAAATCCCCAATTTTTTGGATGAAGATTTAGAAATTTGGATTATGTGCTTCCTCCAAGACAAGTTAGAGGCTATATGGATTCCTAATATATTGATAGAGTTAAGAGGGTAAATTTCATTAGTTTTGAAGACAATAGGGTTATCAGGAGGAGAAGAAGATAAAGAGATAGCCAGAAACTGTGTCTTGGAGGCATTGAATTTAACTAAATTTTGAGTGCCCCATTCAGATACTCTCTGCAAATCGGAGTTAAGAGTAGAAGAAAGAGTGATACGAGATTGATTACGAGTAACAGATGAAGGTTGTGAAGAAAAGGCAGAGGAAAAGTGAAGGGTAGAATCATCAGCAAAGGCATGAATAAGAAAGGAAGATGGGGATTGTAGAAGATCATTGATGAAGAGAAGGAAGAGAGTAGGTGAAAGAACAGAGCCCTGTGGAACACCACTGGAAACAGAGAAAGGGCTAGATGTCGCGCCATCAACAGCTACAGATATAGAACGGTCAGTAAGAAAACTGGAAATCAGAGAACAGAAAGAAGGGGTAAAGCCATAGGCTGGAAGGTGGATGGCATTGAAAACTGTGATAATGACACTAATGCTCCCCCAGTAGAGGAAATCTCTTGTAAATTACAAGTTAAAGAAGATATGCAGAAGCCGCTTGAAATTAAACAGGAGCCTGTTGAGGCAAAGGAAACGATACTGATACTCTCCCAGTAGAGGAAATCTCTTGTAAGGCACACGTTAAAGAAGATCTGCAGAAGCCGCTTGAAATTAAAGAGGAGTCTGTTAAGGCAAAGGCAATGATACTGATGCTCCCCCAGTAGAGGAAATCTCTTGTAAATCAGATGATAAAGAAGTTCTGCAAGAGCCGCTTGAAAATAAAGAGGGGCCTTTTGAGGCATAGGAGACTGTTTTGAAAGAAGCCCTGAAGCATAACATACTGATAAGCACAACGCGAGCTGCGCACATGTGAGTTAGACTGAACGAGTGAGGCGAGACAATGGAAGATGGTGGGATAACCAGACTTCAATCAAAACGCCAATCAAACCCCATGATACAGAAAAACAATTCTGTGATTCGTCGTCTCTCACCCTTTCAGCCAATAGCATTCCATGAACTATCTCACGTAGGTGCGAGCCTTTGCGTTTTCAAAGATGCCAATTCAGTGTACGCTATCGTACAGTTTCACATGGTGCAATACTGTGAGTGTATATGTTTAAATTTATGTTTTTTACTATTTTTTACTGTTTTATTACTCTTAGGCTAGGAAATACTTGTTTTATCAATAAAATAATGAAAATTTCAATATGTACTAGCTCACGTAGGTGCGACCCTTTTCGTTTTCCGAAACGCTGATACCGATATCGTATTTTACATGGTGTAATACTGTGATTATTTATGTTTTTTACTATTTTTACTGTTTTACTATTCTTAGGCTAAGAAATAAATTTTTTTATCAATAAAATAATGGAGCTACTTTAAATTTTAAGATTTGCTAGCTCACATAGGTGTGACCCTTTGGGTTTTCCGAAACGCTGATACCGGAATCGTACTTTCTGTGGTGCAGACTTACATGTTCAAATTTATGTTTGTTTACTCTTTCTTTTTGTTTTATTATTCTTAGGCTTGGAAATGCATTTTTGTATCAATGAAATAATGAAAATTTAGTTTTCAATAAAATAATGAAAATACTGAAAATTTTAATTTTTTTAATATTTTCGCATATACCCAGAAGAAAAAAAACTCGCCAGAAAAACCGCGATGCACTGAATTCGCGATAGGTGAACCGCGATATACTGAGGGATTACTATATACACCTTGTTCATTTTATGCGCGATTTTTTTATCAGCGAAATTGCAATAACGCCCCCAAAATATAATAGTAAAAATTTCGAATTTCGCGAATAACGCCCCCCCCCCCCAAAAAAAAAAAAAAAAAAATATATATATATATATATATATATATATATATATATATTATATATATATATATATATATATATATATATATATTTATTTTCTTATAGTAAATAAGCGCCCGCGGAGGCTTCTTCCACCAGTACAAAGAGGATTACGATAAGAAAAGATCATCATCATTATACATTATATATACACCCACCCTACCTCTTGTCATATGTCTATCTAATCTACATTTGAAGGTGTCTAAGGTATTGGCATTTATTATCCTACTAGGAATTCTCTACGGTATTACCAAGCCAATTTTCACCAATTTCCTTCTGAACCTAAATTTATCAAGATTAAATCCATTACCCATTACGAGTTCTGGTTTGATCATGAATTTTTAAAACTTTATTAATATCACCCCTGTTAATCCCTTTAAACCATTTATACACCTCAATCATATCCCCCCTAACTCTGCACCTCTCTAGAGAATGTAGATTAAGTTTTTTTAATCTGTCATATGGTAGATTTAGGCATTGCATAATTAATTTTTTTTTTTTAGTTTTTTAGTCTTGCTTTGGTTATTTATAATTTTTATTTTATCTTAGTATACATTTGCAGATAGAGGTTCGTTCTTCTGCATCCTCCTCCTCTTCTACCACATAAGTTCCTTGCTCACTGCCACCATGCATGTTCCAGTGTACTGTATAACTGTTGCCCACTGCATAATAAAGTACAGTAATGGATGTTAATTTCTAGCTGTAAAGTGAATATGAATATCTTTTGTATACTCTTAAAATAGATACAGGGCTTTCTGCTTTGCTATATAGTAATAAAATATGTTTTTTTTTACTTATATCTTTGGCATGGTGTGTCTATGTAAGGTTTGGAACGTATCTATGCCCTTTATCATTGTTTCCTATGGAAAATGAATCGTTTTTTTCATGCGATTTTCCATTTACCCGACACTTCTGAGAACCTATCTAGGCATTATTCTTAGAACTAGGTGTATATATATATATATATATATATATATATATATATATATATATATATACAGTATATATATAGTGGACCTTCGCTATATCGCGGTTCACCTTTCGCAAATTCTGTGCATCACGGATATTTTTTATGGAAAAAAAAAATTATTGTGACACCAGGACGGTCCAAAAAAATTAAGATAAAAAAGCCTTTATCAGGCCTGGGCATGAAGAATGCATAAAGTAAAGAGAAACAGAGATGGAGAGTGTAATGACCTTTCAGATGTGAAGGGATTATAAAAGATGTGTAATGAATATCCAATTCTCTGCTGGGTTTTAATATACCTCTGCATTACTTTCATGATATCTAATCCAAAAATTCTCCTCAGATATTATTATTATTGATTATTATTACGAATTGTCATTAAACCATTATTTTTACAATAAATAATGGTAGTTTTGGTTGAATGATCAAGAGTTAATCGACTCTCTCTCGTCTCGTCTCTCGTCTCTCTCTCTCTCATCTCATCTCTCTCTCTCTCTCTCTCTCTCTCTCTCTCTCTCTCTCTCTCTCTCCTCTCTCTCTCTCTCTCTCTCTCTCTCTCTCTCTCTCTCTCTCTCTCTCTCTCTCTCTCTCTCTCTCTCTCTCTCTCTCTCTCTCTCTCTCTCTCTCTCTCTCTCTCTCTCTCTCTCCTCTCTCCTCTCTCTCTCTCTCTCTCTCTCTCTCTCTCTCCTCTCTCTCTCTCTCTCTCTCCTCTCTCTCTCTCTCTCTCTCTCTCTCTCTCTCTCTCTCTCTCTCTCTCTCTCTCTCTCTCTCTCTCTCTCTCTCTCTCTCTCTCTCTCTCTCTCTCTCTCTCTCTCTCTCTCTCTCTCTCTCGGACCAGAAGCACTATTATTCCTCTACCAAAACCTGGAACCGACAAATTTAGGCCTATCTCCCTCACCTCCTGCTTCAGCAAAGTGTTTGAACGCATCCTTCTTGCCCGGCTCATGCACCGTCTACAGGATAAACTCTCCCCCAGTCTTTATGGTTTCCTCCCACAACGGAGCACACATCACTGCCTCGCTGAACTCTACACCCGTCTTTCTCCCACCAGTGTGGTCGCCTTCCTGGACCTCAAATCTGCCTTCGATATAGCCAACAAGGAAATTATTCTTGACCAGCTGGTGGACTTTGGAGTTCGGGGGAACATACTGAAATGGATACGGGGATATCTCTGCAACAGAACATCAAGTGTCCTTTTTAAAGGGTCGTATAGCTCCTATGAACGGTTTGAACTGGGTACTCCTCAGGGGGGTGTGCTAAGTCCTTTTCTATTCAATATCCTTAGGCATCGTCTACTCTCCCTCCTTCCTGTCATCCCCGGTACTACAGTTACCTGCTATGCGGACGACATATGCATCCACACGACCTCAACTCACGACCTTCAGCACATGCTCCATAATTTTTACGTGTCTGCTACCTCCTGCGGCCTTATTATCTCCCCAGAAAAAAGCAGGATTTTTACTTCACGCAACTGCAGAGCACTGCCCGCATTCGCCATGGGTGGTAATGTCATCCCTCACTGCACACAGTACACGTATTTAGGTGCACCAGTCCGGATCACCCCAGCTATACCTGCACGTCAACGAATTCATCCCTTTGTGAAGAGCCTTCTTGACCGTCTGGAGCCCCGCTTTGCACCTGTCAAGTGGCTTGCCAACAATGCTGCAGGAGTCTCCATCCCAGTGGCGAGGACCCTCTACATCCTACTACTTCGGTCAGTGGTTGACTATCTGTCTCCTGCCTTGTGTCAACTTCCTAGACCAGCTCTCGAGCCACTTGAAAAGTTCCAGAATCGAGTCATGAGATTTATCTTGGGATGTTCTCTCTCTACCCGTATTGTGAGTATGCAGTTGGAGCTCAACTTGCCCCCTCTTGTGGAGAGGATTTATGCCAATGTGTCCTGTTTTACTGTTAAGTGTCTTCACTACCCCTTTCTTGCTCCGTACTTCTCTGCTGTCATGAGGACGTCCCTGGATCCAGACGCACCCAGGCTCCCACTTCGAGCAGGAGGTCATAACCTTATCAGGGTGGTGAGTGACATTCTCCGTGGCCTTGACATCGACCTGCCAGTGCAGGCGGCTGTCCCAGATTTACCACCCTGGCGTGTCCCCCTCCCCGCTGTCACATATACACCGACCTCGAAGGATGTCTATCCCCCTTGCAGAGACAGTTAGCTCTGGAGACTATCGCTGATGTGTCCACGTCTGTCCCTGCAGCACACCACGTCTATGTTGATGGTTCTGTGCAAGCAGATGGGAGGGCGGCATGTGCTGTGTTTTCCCCCACCATGGAGCCGCCTGTGCCGGCTGATTCATGGATTGGCCGTAGACTACCCACCTCGTCGAGCTCCACCTACTGTGAACTGAATGCCATCTTGGATGCCGTGACTCTCCTTGTTCGACGACGAGTGAATGGGGTAATAATTTGTGACTCCCAATCGGCCCTACAAGCCCTATCCTCGCCAAGACCTATCTGTGGCCGTGCTGTGGGAGATATACTATGCCGCCTCGCGGCCGCTCGGGATGCTTCTCTTGTTGTGTCGTTTGTATGGACTCCATCCCACATTGGGCTGACTGGCAACGACACAGCGGATCGTCTTGCCAAGGCGGCCTGTATGCTGGATGGGCATGCTGTGGACGCTGAGCCCTCCCTCCGATGCCTACGTAACATCATCTACTCAGCTGGGTTTGCCATGACGGTCCAGCGCAGGGACACGGAGAGGGCCAACAGTGTGTCCATACAGCACCATGATCACTTTCTTCACAGTCGCTACAAGTATCGCAGACGCGGGTTAATGGTGCGGAAAAACAATGTAGTTAGTGCTCGGCTCAGAATGGGGTATCGGCCTTTATGGCAGGTCTCCCAGACTCTAGATATGCCACAGTACACCTCCTGTAAATTATGCGACCGTCCTAATGCTAACACTCTTGACCACTATTGTCTTCAGTGCCCCACAGTGAGAGATGTTTTACCACGAGGTCAGAACTTAATACAGATCTGCTCATTTTTACTTAATGATGACAACCTTGATGTTATTCTTGCTCGTTATCCTCACTTTGGTGGCCATTAATTATATTGAATTATACATATATTTTCTGTATGTTGCTGTATAATTCTGTTTGTGCATTCTGCGTTTCTCTGAGCTTTACTTTTGCATATAATGTACTCTGTGCTGCCATACTGTGAGTTGTGTGTTAGTATGCAGCAATGTTTTATCAATGTGTACACCTCCCTGTAAACTATGTTCAATTCTTGGTTTTGTATCCATTTGAAGCATTATTTGTATGAACTCATGTAATGTCTGACGCCTTGGCGCAATAAATTAATAAAATAAAAAAATAATCTCTCTCTCTCTCTCTCTTTCTCTCTCTCGACTCCTTGTTTCCAATCTCAGCTATGTGGCTTCCTTTATACGTTAACTTGCTTCTTTTATTTTTTTTATATCTTCCTTTGTTCACCTATATATATTTGTCTTTCTATATATCTAGCTGTCTTAGTTTATTATATAGTATCCTTTGTTTAGTACTCTATTATCTCTTTATACAAAAATGAAATGAACTCTTTTTTAGTGTACTTCTCTAATTTTCTATATGATAATAGCAATAATAATAATAATAATAATGTCTACTTATAAGTCACTTTAAATCTTAGAAGAATAACCATTGTACAAAAGTGGAAATAAATGTTTTTGTTTGTTTGTTTGCCTCCGTATCAGCTGATGCTTATTCAGGCACAATATCTTATAAAATATTTATTTACTCACCCTATTTGGGGTTTATCTAATTTTCAAGTTTATAGTATTATTAATATTCCATAGTTCTAAACATTATTTTATCTATCAACCATGCTGCACGAAATCTTAACGTAAATAGTGTCAGCTGAGAGAAAAAGAAAACTATACAAATTGTTCAAAGAAAACATATATCGTACTGTACATGGGAAACTTAAATGAAATATATATATTCTCTACACGCTATTCTCCTGACGATATTATATCGAAAGTTTGTTTGCTGTTTGTTCTTAATCCTCTTTTTCAATCTTCATAATAACACGTTCATATAAATTTATGCTTGCTTGCTATTATAAATAAAGTAAAGGGTATTTTGTTAACAGTGCAGGGAAGGTTTATACAGTAAAGGCAAAAATAAATGTAAAATACCTATAATAAATATGAGAAAGAGGAAATGAAAGATGATGACAATAAATGGGGAAAGATGTTGACAGAGAGAGAGAGAGAGAGAGAAGCATCTTTAATTAACTCTTGTTCATTCAACCAAAACTACATTATTTATTGTAAAAATAATGGTTTAATGACAAATTCGTAATAATAATAATAATAATCTCCACAATCATCATCAAAGGAATATTATTGTCGCCAACAATAATAATAATAATAATAATAATAATAATAATAATGATAATAGTAATAATAAGATATAAGGAGAATTTTTGGAATAGACATCATGAAAGTAATGCAGAGGTATATTAAAACCCCGCAGAGAATTGGATATTAATTTCACATCTTTTATAATCCCCTCACTACTGACAGGTCATTACACTCTCCATCTCTGTTTCTCTTTACTTTATGTATTCTTCTTGCCCAGGCCCAATAAAGGCTGTTTTATTTTATTTTTATTTGGCCCGTCCTGGTGTCACAATCACAATTTATTTATTTTTTTTTTTTTTTTGCTCCTACTTCGCGGTTTTTCACCTATCGCAGACGGTCCCGGAACTGAACCCCCGCGATAAATGAGGGAGCACTGTATATATATATATATATGAATTTACATTATACTTTTTCATTTTTAAGGTTCTGAGAAAGGCAAAGCAAAAACCATTATAATCAAGAGTTTAAAGGACAGTCTGATATACATACAAGCGCAGGAAGAAGCTGAGAGACGTGCTAAGGTAAAAGATGATGATGAAGAAGAATTTGAAGCTGTAGGGCTTGAGGAACAAATGTTGAAATCAGAGGAAGAAGTAGAGGTGCAATCTGATGAAGGGAAAATAAAGTCTGACTGTTTGCCTGAAGAAAATAGAAGCATAGATGATGATAAGCTAAAAGAATCCTCTGATAATGAGGCAGGAGCCAAGCAGAGGCTGGAAGAAAACGCAAAAGGTAAGTTTGAATGAGTTTGCTAAAAAAGTTTCTATCTTAGTGTAAGAACTGCAACCAAATCCCGTAAATGAATCGCTGTTTTCTAACATTGTGTAAGATGAAAGGCTGTGCCATGTGCTGTTTCATGCATTTTCATTTCTAGGTTTTATGAGCCTGTATATGCATAGGGAAGGCAAATGTCATTCAGTTTACAAATGGGTATCCATTATTTTTTGCTGGTTTTACATTTTACATATGGTTTTGTCCCTTATTATGTTATATGGATCACAAATCCTTGTTGGTAATGTGTGGTCCTCCTTTTTAAGTATAGCTTTCATTTAGGCTTGGGGTTTTTCTCTTTGGGTTGAAATGTATTTATCATTTAGGCTTGGGATTTTTCTTTTTGAGTATAGGTTGAGCGCTGGTGTATGGTTACATTTTTCTGTTACTTTTAATGGCCTGTGTGTGGAGGTGAAAGGAACCTTCTCCGTTTGGGTATCCCTCTGTTAGGTTTCTTGGGTACCTCCTCTTGGTTTTCTCCTTCGTTAGTTTTGTGTTTGGCATATGTATCTTCTCTTATTCCTTTTTACTCGTAGTAGGAGGGAACCAAGACCCCTTATAGAGGGATACCCAAATGGAAAGGGTTCCATTCACTCCACACACAGGGCAATAAAAGGTAACAGAGAAATGCAACCTTACATCATAGATCAGTCCAAACCCAGAAGACAGATCTCAAGCTAATATATGAAACATCTTTCTGAGGTGTTAGCCAGCATTACCAAGAAGTACCCATATGATACTATTAACAGGGCTACAACGACATATAAAAGATAATCCCAGTGAACAAAAAAAAAGTGGATACCTAATCGTAAAATGAGTGGCAATCTCCTTCCCATGCAAGTACAGGCACATATGACATGGAAAAAGGAAACCGAGAACAACGGTAAGCAATCTTGACTTAAAGCACATGGGCTTGTTGCTTGGCTTATGGTAATAATAATAATAGTAATAATAGTAACAGTAATGATGATGATAATGAAAATTATGTTGATAGCTCTCCAGCCTTCTTTAGGTTCCTTATATATTTAGGGTGGCCATGTTAATTGTGCCTTTAGCTTGGGCATTGATATTCCTTGTGGAAGATTTCCTGTGTTATTACCCTTCGATCTTATAACCCCTTAAATTCGGAAATCCTGACACGGCTTCGATAGAGGCCTACAAAATATCTCAAAATTAAATCCTCTACCAATAATATAATTAATATTACATGCATAGATAGACACGCAAATATTTTACAAGGGGTTTGTGAACTGTTGATATGTGAATTATTAAATAAATTCTCCTCACCTTAAATCAAAACTTCCTCATACAGTATAATTAATTTTCAAACATACATTCTACCTTCGAGTATTCTATTAGATGAGCTCATTCTGTCTCTTACACGTAGTTATAAACATTGTTAGAAATAAGTTAAATCTGTACTCATCTATCCGGAAACCAAGATGTCGTCAGCAATCATGGGACTCCGAATCAAACTCGAAAATCTTCTGATTCACATATCTCTACCATGTTCTTCTACTTGAGTTACTCGTAGTGCCTCATGAGAGCAACTAATTACCCGTTAATAAGTTTATTAGTACTGTCAATAAACAGTAAACATGAATACCTCTTAGCATCTCACGACAGCAATTGAGAATAAACACACAAATAAAACAAGTCACAAGCTATCGTTCACATTTTCCATAATCAATAGAGCAAAATTTCACATTGACATTAAATGTATCATTCATTCGACACAAGAAAATTCATGTACTGACCACGTTGACAGTTATAATTGTGAAGAACTCTCTGTTTACACAAAGTAATCAATGTTATCATGATGCGGTAAAAGACTGATTGGCAGAAAGCCTAGCAAAGCAGATTTCTCTCTCGACTTCGGAGCTATACATACACTATCCATAAGAATACTTATACATAATATAAATGAATATGTATTCAAATGCGTAAATTTAATATAATTTGAATAAGTATACTTATAATGTCTGTAAATCTACATACATGCACTTAAACTACAATAAACAAAATTATCATGCAAAACAACACTTACATTATCTACGTAGGAATAAACTGTCTTGAAATATATTCAAGACATTCCTCTCTGCTGTTTTGTCTAAGTATGTATGGTTTTCATAGTGTTTTGTTGTTATAAAGGGAGCTCTTTACTTATTTGGAGGTTTTGTTGTTTTGTGTATTCCATCAACCTAGTTTTTTGTTGGCTGTCAAGAATTTTGGGTGAGTCTTATTAAAATGTTGGATCATTACATAAGGCTTTCCCCCATAGGGTTTGTTTTGCTTTGTTGATTCCATGCTCTGGCAGGTCTGACGACCATTGCTTTGGGTTGATCGGCATGCTATGCTAGTACTTCTGTGGGCATTCTTGAGGTCTTCCCAATTTCTTTGCTGAAGCCTCCTGTGCATTTAAATGTGGTTGGTCTTCAAAGCTCTCCCTGTTTTAGGAGCAACCATATGTTTTGAGAATTTTCTGATCTTGTGTTTGTGTCATGGAATAGGATCATTTTTAGATACCTCCTGCTTTATCTATGCTAACTGTTGATCTTATTGGGAAAATTCTGTCAGGAAGGACCTCTAAAGTTTGCAAAGGATTTAATGCTTCTTTTCTTAGTTTCTAAGCTGTCTTCTTCTTCTTCTTCGTCTTCGTCTTCATCTTTTTCTTCTTCGTCTTCGTCTTTTCCCACTTTTATGTGGGGTCGATGTTTCTGGCCAGTGTTCTCCATATGTTTCTGTCCCATACCTCATCACCCAATAAACCTTTAGACTTCAGGTCGTCATTGATGCAATCCATCCACCTACTCTTTGGTCTCCCCCTCCTTCTCCTACCCTGTATATCCATTTCCATCACCCTCCTCCCAACATACTGTTCATCCCTCCTAACGACATGACCATACCATCTTAGTCTACTTTCTTGTATCTTATCTGATATTTCTCTAACTCTTGAGGTACCTCTAATTACCTCATTTCTGATCTTATCGCTTCTTGTCACCCCACACATCCATCTCAACATCCTCATCTCTGCCTCATCCAGTTTTTTCTCTTGTGTCTTCTTTATTGCCCATGTCTCTGCTCCATACATCATCGCAGGTCTCACAACTGTCATGCACTTTACCCCTCAATTTAATCCCTATTCTCCTGTCGCACAGCACCCCAGACACTTTCTTCCAGTTCTTCTGTCCCGCTTGTATTCTGTGGGTTATTTCTGACTCTAGGTCACCATCCTATGCTACTATTGATCCCAAATACTTGAACTTTTCAACTCTTGTCAACACCTCCCCCTGCAAATTGACCTCCCCATCCTCATCATCTCTCAACCTCAAGTTCTCTGTCTTATTCCTGCTGATTTTCAGTCCTCTATCTTCCATCACTCTTCTCCACTCGTACTATGTCTGATATGGTTTAATGGCTCTACATGCTTTTTTGGTTTTTGTCATCATTTCTCTTAAGGTGTTTTGCACTCATCTGGTGCTGCTGCTATCCCTCTATGTGCCCGTTAGCTTGTAGAGAATTAGAGACCTGCCTCTGGCTGGATGCAATTTTTTATTTAATGAAGTCATGTATTCCCATTTAGTGAGAGGAGTGACTTCTATGGTTATCCCAACAAAAGTTGAACTCCTTGGCTAAATAAAGTACAAAAATTTATGCTTTTGATAGTTGCAGAAGGCATTACCTTAAAGACCATTTGGGTTGCATTATGCTTGAATGTTTGATTTTTAAGAAAAAAAGTCATCATTTTTAATATTTTTGTATTTAGTGATATGTTTTCATGCTGTTATTGACTTTTTATTTTAAAATCTTCGACTTTTTTTTTACTAATCATTATTAATATTTTGAAGAGGAATCAAATTGGCTTAATTCCTCTCACACTGATGGTTGTTTAATTTTATAAATCATGCTTTTTTCAGGCCATTTAGCAATTATGTTGATTCAGATGTAGAATGCTAAATATTCTACTGATGTAAGTGGGTGATATTTCTAACATGGCCAAAAATTAGATGTCGGTATTAATATTATCATTTTTCTGGGGAGGTAGGAAAAGGTTTTGTTACCTAAATTGGGTAGAGATTTGATGAGTTCCAAAAAATATTAATTTTTAGTTCTTATATATATATACAATGCATTACAGAAAGAGAAGATGGCGAAATAAGTACTGACGAAGAAGTAAAGATAAAAGTGCATAAGAAAAAAGCCAAAAAAGAAAAAGACAAGAGCAAAGATAAAAAGAAGGTAAAGAAAGAGAAACACAAGGAGAGAGATAAAAAGAAACGATCTCGAGAAAGGTCAAAAAGTAAGGACAGGAGTATGAGAAGTAGGTCAAGATCTAGGTCAGGAGATCGCTCAAGGCACAAGAGATATTCAAGGTAAGTGTTTTTACTAAAATTTTTTCACCATTATTATTATCATTATTATTATTATGATTATTATTATTATTTTTATAATAATAGTGATAATAATAATAATAGTAATAATAATAACAATAATAAAGATAATAATTCTACACTCATATTTCTTGAATGTACAGTAGTTGGCTTACCCTATGCTGCCTGGTTAAACAGCCCAAAGTCCTTAAGGAATGCCACAGCTGATCTTGGGCTTTCCCACAGAGCTCTCAGGGAGTGTATATTGTGTTGCTGTCATGTGTGGTTGTGTGCAGTTTAGCCTTTGATAATGTGCTTGATTTTATGAGGAAATGTGTTACTTCTTGGACAAGCTTAATTCATAGAGTTCTGATTGCTCAGAAGGGCTGGGTGGTGCCCACATCTCATCCTAGTCAGGTAGACTCTATCCTTACGGGGAAGGAAGGATTCGGAGTGACGAGTGACTGAATGGAATGGAAGGTTTATTAGGTATTGATATGATTACAAAGGATGGTTTGGGTACCATTATCGTAATCCTCAAGACTGGGACTTTGCCTCAAGGATGTTTGCCTCCTTTGAAAAGATTTATATCATGTACATCCTCCACAGTCTTTACCTCTGTACAGTATATTTCACATGGGTTAAGAAGAGATGTGATTTGATCTCGGTTCAACAATATGATATGAAGTTGGCCTTTTTTTTGGCTCTAGAAATAAAACTGGATGCCTCTCCTCATGAACTCTGTAGATTCAAATATCTCTTCATGTAGGAGTGTCATTTGATGAACATTATAACTGCCCTAACAGATACCTTCTCATCATTGATGAGAAGGTGATAGCCTCAGACTGAATTGTAGCTCCATCTTCATTTCAGGGAGTTATGTTGAGGATTTTCCCTCAGGTGTAAATTGTCTAGACAGTAAATGTCTTTATAAAATATAATAATTTTTATATCCATAAATACTGTAAGCTAGACTGGAATGTGTCAATAATCATTATATTTTTTCCTTCTTGGAGTCCACTTTTGAACATTTTTACTTTTCTATGCAATTTTATAGTAAAATGATGGCATGCCATCCTTGGTTCCCTGTCGTACACAAAATGTGCCCACTTCACCAACCCAAAGGCTCAACCTGCTATTCTTAATACTTAAATAGGAGCTTAGGTTTGGTCCAGAAGCTCAGATAACCCTTTTGCACTTTATTGCTTGGCATTGTTAAAAGAGATCACGTTTCCTTTATATATTAAATGGGAAACTTGGCTGCAAGTTGACAATGAGACCTTCCTCTCCTTCTTAAGGTTACTTTTACTCGGTAGACACAGTTATGTTTTAAAAAAATTTATTACAAACAAGTTTCTCCGTTGATAAGTCCCTTGACCTTGCAGTTACTATTGCTTTATTAAACCATGCCTTTCATAGTTTGGGAAATTGCCTTATGGAACTTGATACTTCCTAGACCGAATATTTGAGTTTTATATTTTTTTCTTCAGTTGTTGACTTAGAATAAAATGGGTATTTGAACAAAGCACCTCTTCATTTAGCTATTGCATCAGAGGTCTTCTGTTAATTAAATCAGTCATTTCCTTAAGTATGCCATGCACTCGTTCTGTCATGTTCGGGCATGACCATCGTTGTCTCTGCACCCCTTGACTCATTCAGGGAGTTTTTTTATATGGGCTTGTCATCTGTATAGGGTGGTACTGTACTCCTTGAAAGTCCTTGGAATTCAATATCTTAAATAAAGTGGAGAAATTGCCTGCTCATGTTCTTCTGTGGAACTTCTTTGAAGTCATTTAGGATTTTCATATCACTAACTTGTACATTTTGTTTATTAACTATTAGTGCAAGTTATCATGTTTTATCTGATCATAGTGAAATTGTACATTATTGACTTTTATATTAACATCCATATATATTTTACATTCATAGTATGGATTAACTAAAATTAACCGGTGAAGCTTGTAACAGGTAAATTTTTTGACAGCAATATCGTACTCTTTCTGTGATCTTTGGTATTGTGTTTTTTTTATTATTTTTTTTAACTAACAAGTTTTACATTAATTATAAGGCAGTGATTCTCATGCCTAACCCTTGCCCCATTTTCGCCTGAGGATGATTTGTATTTTCTCTGTATGCTAATATACATTGATAGATTTGATCTTGTGCATCACAGATCACCCTATATCTCGAACAGATATCTTTATATAAAATTATTTGATAAAAAGCTACTTTAATCTCAGCTATTGACTAGTACTGGAAACCTGAAAATGACACGAGATTCTGAGTCCTCTCTCATCATGCCATATCACCTGGCTTAATTTCAACACTGTATAGAACTAATTCATGAGGAAGGGATCATTGTGAAGGGTACTTTTCTTTCTCTGTAGTAGCGGATGGCATAGAGACAGTGACAGTGACAGACGGCGTAGGAGATATTCACGGTCTCGCAGTCGATCCCGAGATTATATCTCTCGATTCCGGAGACGCAGGTTAGTTTATTACGCAGTGCGTTCCATTCTCTATTTGGCGTAAAAGGCTAAAATTTTTTCACACTTGCTGAGTACTTTTATGCATGAATGTTTTGTGAACTAGTGTTACTTACTGAAATTTAACTACTTTATTAAAAATGCATGTTTAAATAATTGCTCATATATTCAGATTTTATTATTTTTTGTGTATTATATAATCATATGAACTCATGGATATAAATGATAAAAGTAGGAAATGTAAGTTTGTATAAGGTGCAATAAAATGATTGCAGTTCTTGACACAATGTGTTATCCTTCAGTTATTCCAGATCTCGTTCAAGGTCAAGGTCACGATCACATTCTAGGAGGAAAAAAGATTGTGTTACTGATTTGAGAGATAAGGTAAAGAAATGGTATTTATCATAGATCCTTTTCACTTATGTAATTAGTTGTGAAGAAATGGTTTGCCAAGTGATTACAGATGTCCTCCAACATTCGAAAGAGTTAGGTTCCGAACACCTGTTCGTAAGTTGTTTTTGGTATGCTGCATACAGTACTGTACCGTATATACCAAACATGTACAATATTGAAAAGCGTGCAAAGTTCTTATCATAAAGACATTTCAGTAATACATAAAACATAAAGTATATATTATTAATAAATTTTGATACAGTAATAATATTAATCTCCTTTGACAGATGCTAAGATGTTGTGGGGTTATGTACAGGGGTCCTCGTATAACGTCCTTCCGAGTTACGTCATTTCACCGTTACGTCAGAGGCCAATAAATAATTAATAAATTAATTTTTCGACATACCTGGCTTGTGCGGTAATTTCAAACCAAGCGTGCTGAACAGTTTGTGAGCATGGCAGACAAATACACAGCTATCAGCACTGCTGTATTCACATTTCTTAAGTTAATGGCTATATTTATTTTGTTTATATGATTATATTGAATAAAAAAAAAAACAGCTTTAAATTTTATTTGAAATACACATGAATACACAACTAGCAGCAGTGTTGTATTAGTATTTATCAAGTTAATGGCTTTATTTATTTATATTTTTATATTGAAGGATTATATTGAATTTAAAAAATAAAAATACATTGCCGAATATACGATTTTATTTGAAATAGTTTGTTGAGCGTCATGTAAGAATACGGTGTTATGCGGCATTAGATTAGGAAGAGGAACCACTGCTCAGTTTATTCCCGCCCGCCCCATTGTACCTAGTGTTTTCGTCTGCTCTCTTGTGTTCAAGCGTTACTGACATTACTATGCCTCCCAATCGTATTATTGATAGTTCTGATGGCAGGGCTATAAAGAAAAAAAAATCAGTCACCATGGAAATTAAAATTGAAGTTGTAAACTGTGCTGAAAAGGGAGAATCTTCTACAAACATTGACTGCAATCTCAGATTAGCCCGTACGACTTTGGTCATGATCGTCAAAGACAAAGATCGCATTCGATACAACATGAAAGGTTCGACTCCTATGATGTCTTGTGTGATCACTAGCCAGTGTAGTCCCTTATGGTGGATATGGAGAGATCGCCAGTGCTTTGGCATGAAGACCAAAATCGACAGGATATCCCAAGAAACCTTATGCATATACAGGAAAAGGCTAAAATATTGTGCAAAGCCTTGAAAAGAGAAAAGGTGGAAGGCAGTGCAGGTGAATAGTTTGTGGCTAGTAGGAATTGGTTTAATTGTTTTAAGGCTCGTGCTAATTTGCATAATATAAGCGTGCAAGGTGAAGCTACTAGTGGTGATTCGGAAGCATCAAAATGTTTCCTATTGCTTAAGCTGAGATAAAAGAGGAGGGGGTTACCGTGCCGAACAAGTATTTAACGTGGATGAAAGTGGTTTATTCTGGAAGCTTATGCCTAGTTGTACGCACATCGCCAATGAGGAGAAGACAGCAGGAGGCGATAAAGTCAGCAAGGAGAGACTGACTTTGCTTTTGGGGGCTAATGCTGCTGGAGACTGAAAGCTGAAGCCCTTGTTGGTTTATTTGACAGAAAACCCAAGGACACTCCAGGGCATTTAGAAGGATCAACTGCCAGTCATATGGAAGTCAGACAAGAAGGCTTGGATAATACTTCAAATTTTTGAGGACAGGTTCAGCAACCATTTTATCCCTTAATCGGAGAGGTACTGTCCTAAGGGTCTGCCCTTTAAAGTGTTGTTAATCTTGGACAATACCCCTGGTCACCCTGCCCATTTGGATGACTTTCATTTAAAGTATAGGTGGTTTACCTTCCACCTAATGCCACTTCCCTGTTACTGCCAATGGATCAGGGGGCCATTGGCTCTTTCAAGGCCTACTACCTCCAAAGAATTGCTATAACTCTCAGAGCAACTGAGAAGGACAAGAACTTGACTCTCAAAGACTTTTGGAAGTCGCACAGTATTCTTCAGGCTGTGAAGATCATTGCTGATGCTTGGGAGGAAGTGATGACAACCAACTTGAATGGGATATGGAAAGAATCATGCCCCTATTTTATGAATGACTTTGGAGGTATTGAGGAGTAGTTGTCATGATTAAGGAGCTCAAGTTGGAGGTAGAGGCTGATGATGTATAAGAGCTGCTGGTATCTCATGGCAAGGAGTATGTGCTGAGGGTCTCAATCAACTGGAAAGTCAAATGATTGAAAAGGAGAAAGAACTACCAATCTAGAGCCTAAGAGATTCACAACTAAGGAATTGAAAGAAACGTTTGCCCTAGCAGAAGAATGTTGGTAAAGCTTGAGGCTCAGGACCCCAACGTTGCCATGTACACTAAGGTCGAGAGAGGGATCAGTGATGCCCTTCAGTGTTACAAGGAAATATATGAGGAGAAGATGAGGGCATCCTTCCAGACTCACCTTGACCAGTTCTCTGTGAAAGTTGAGCCCCCACCAAAAGATCCTGTGCCCCCTACCTCTATAGACTCACCTGCCCCAGTGCCTCCATTATATGTTCTTTTGCCTCTAGACTCACCTCCCCCAGTCTCCTCAGCATCGGCCTCTTCAGCTTCCACCTCCCAGTAAAGGTAAGCAATAATGCACTGTACTGTAGTTTAATTTTACAGTTGATACATTTTAAAGGTAAGCAATACTATTAAGTTTAGTTTTAGTATTTTTTATTATAGATTAAGAACATATTATTTTCCAGTGTATAAATTATTTGTTTTTAATATACTTTGGGGGACCTAGGTTCGAGTTTAGGTCTTTTCCGACTTACATGGAAATCCAACTTAGGACAGCTGTCAGGAATGGAACCCTGATGTTAGACGAGGACCCCCTGTAAAATAAATATGTTTTTATATCATAAAAACACCATTTTATTTTAGAACTCATAAATTATGTTGATAAATTGTAATACAGTAATAATAAGACATTGTAATGATAATACAGTACAGAACCAATCTTTTAAACTGGTAGCAAAAATTTGAGGTGATGTATTAGAGAACGTGAATGGTAATGAGCAGACGACACCAGAATGGGTTGTTCTGTAGCGAGACATAAACTTAATTTTTTGTTAATAAACCATAAAACAAATTCTATTCATAAATTGTAATACAGTACTAATAAGACATTTTAAAAATACATACCTATTAAACTGGTAATGAATTGTTGATGTGACGTATGAGACAATTTAAAGATTAGTGGTTTCTACATTCCTCTTTGCTCATGTGCAGAGGAGGGGGAAGAGGAAGAGGAGGAAGCGTTAGGAGCAAAATGGAAGGAAATGGGTTGTGCTGTAAGATGTCAATTTTTTTTCGTTTTTAGTAAACCATAAAACATAAATTATGTTAATAAATTGTAATAATGAGACATTGTAATAGTACATACAGTAAAGTACTGACAGTTTAGGTGTTAGGTGACATATGAGGCAAGATATAGTTTAGCGGTTTCTACATTCCTATTTGCTTGAGTGAGTGAGGAGGGGGAAGAGGAGGCAGCGTAAGGAGAAGAAGGAAACGAAATGGGTTGCACTGTAAATAGACATAAATTATATTTTTTGTAATAAACTGTAAAACAAATTGTATTAATAAATTGTACTACATTAATAATAAAACATTGTAATAACATATAAAGTTAAGTACTGTACTAACCTTTTAAACTGGTAGTGATTGTTTGACGTGACATATTAGATGAGGTAATGTTTTGCGATATCAGTTTAGTATAGGGTCAACTGCATTAGAGGAGGAGGAGCAAGAGCAGGCAGTGTAGGAAGCAGAAGTAGAAGGCAACAGAAATGAAACACCTAAGGTTGAAGGCAGTGCTTCGACAATTTCTAAGAGACCTAGCAATTCTTATTCAGTTTCTTATGGATCTGCACATTTAGTGAAGAACTCTTCTCTGCAAATTTGCACTGCCTTTTTTCATTCTTTTCGTCATATGTGACTCGATAACATTGCATGGCATCGTGATTTATGTTTCTACTTTTGAAAACCTCTGAAGTCGGTCCTGCTTCTCAAAAATAGAGAGACATTATTCCATATAAGAAAACCCCTATGCCATCAACTTTGTATCAAACTTCTTCAAAGGGATAAGATCATCTTCTCATTGCATGGCTTCCAGTTCCATAAGATTGTCATTTGTCAATGCTTGGGATGCGACTCAAACACTTTTGCAAAGTCCTCTTCCTCCAAGTCAAGCTTCAATTGTTTGCCTGTTTCCACGAGAATTCAACGATTTTCTTGAACTCCGCCTCTGGTGAAAATCTTTTAAAATCGTGGATGAACTGTAAGCATAAAGCCATCCAAACACCATTCATAAGGGTCTCTGAAACTTCATGCCACAATGCATCATGTAAGATCATATTAGGGTTATCATCCTCTGCCTTCAATGCTTCCCTGTATGTGCGACGAGTATAATATTTCTTAAAATTGGCTGTTACACCGTGATCCATTGACTGAAGGAGTGAAGTTGTGTTAGAAGGCAAATAGACAACTGTTATGTCCAGATGATAACCATCCAAGTGTGGTGAGTGGCCAGGGGCATTATCCTAGACTAGGAGAATCTTGAAAGGGATTCCCTTCACCTGGCAATAAAGCATAACTTTGGGTATAAAGTGGCAGAAAAACCATTCCTCAAATACAGAGAGTGTCACCCACGCCTTGATGTTTGACATCTAAAATATGGGAAGAGAACTTTTCATGATGTTTTTCAATGCCCGTGGATTTTCAGCTTGGTAAACTGAGAGTTGTTTGAGCTTGAAGCCTCCTGAATCGTCGCCACTGAGAATCAAGTTCAGCCCATCATTTGTAGCCATAAAGTCTGAAATTGTCTTCATTTTACAGCTGTTGTACATCTCTTTTGGCATTTTTTCCAAAAAAGGCCAGTCTCGTCCACATTGAACATTTGCTGTGGAAGATAACCACCGTCATTGAATACTATTTTTGTTTGCGTGTTTGAGAACTTCTCGGTAGCGTATTTGTTGGCTCTCAACGCTTCTCTGGTAACGGAAGCATGGTGCAACTTTGCACATTTCTTGAAACGTTGAAACCATCCAAACTTCATGCAAATGTTTCATTACTAGCACTTTCACCTGCCTTAGCATTCAAGTCTTAGTAAAGGGACAAAGCCTTTTCTTGAATTAACGTAAGGCTGAGTCTTACCTGACTCTGCCATTGGTGTTCCATCCAAATAGAAGTTCTTCTGTTTCTTTTATAAGTTTTCCCCTTCTCTTACTAATAATAGTAGACTGCATAGGTACTGCACCTTTCAAACGTTCACCATTTTTTCACCTATATCCAGCTTTTTTTATTACATATAGCCATTTTTATTTCCATTGAAATGGTTTGTCTTTCTTTTGAAACACAACTAACATCAATAGCCTTACGCTTTTCACCACTCGTGATGATTACGCAATTCACTGTCACGACAAAAATTCTGTGACACAACAACGAGTTTCAGAGTGTGTCTATGGAATGCAAACTGAGAATGTGATGCGGCTACAGTGCTACTCACACAGTTTTAGCGGCGAAACGGTTTCGTATATTTTGCATAATTTTTTACTTGCAGTGCATTTAGTTGGTATCTGCATGTCAAGCCACGCCCTGCCCCTGGGGTATTTCAAGAACCACCCAGGGCAGACACAGTTAGTTAGAACTTTGCCCGGGGCACGAATAGATCATAGATTGTGATAGTCATAGGGTGGGGGGCATTGAGGCGTCGAATGTGTTGTACTCTAGAATAAATTAAGATAAAGGAACCACTGCTTGTCCATTCTTACCTTGCACCCTTCTGGTACTAATATTAACGTAGTAAAAAGAATTCATCACGACAACTGGTGACACGTGGTGAAATAGTAATTAACATTACGACAACTGGTGACAAGCGGCGAGATAACCCAGTCATCTTACAAATTAGTGAATTCAGATGGAATAGTCCAAAATTCATCCTACATGCAGATGTTTGTACGTTGGTTTCCTAAGTCGAGGAGCTTCTGTATTTACTTGAAAGGATGATTTATTTATGCATTTATATATTAATTTAAACTTGCATTAAGAAATTTTAATTTGATGAGGATTCCAAACCGTACTCAGTTTAAAACGATTCAATTCTGATCATATCCTATGCTTTATAAGAAAGAATATCATGTTAATACATACAAATATTCAAGTACATGATACCAGAACCACAATGCCTGTCACTCAATAAGTATCAAATGCTGTATCAGTACCAAGAAAAGGAATAATTGGATTACGATGCATATATATGGGCATATTTATGTAGCAGTTACCTGACTATAGGCATATCTTTAATTGCTTCTGCCTGAAATGTATAAGTATAGATTTATACAGCATGTTTTACTTGTGGTTCTTTATTACCAGTTCGTATCATTCTATTCCATGGTGAAACATATATAGCCCAGGGACGCAGGTTGTAATTCATGATTCCATTATGGGCTAGTCTGTAAATGAAGCACTATTGCATAGGTTTAAAACATAAGCCATTCAGAAAATCTTGGAGGCATATAATGCCTTGTTAAGCTTGCTGCCTTTGTATGTAAGTTTTATTGTTCATAAGCTGTGCTGGGTCTCCTCACTAATTTTCATGCTTTTATTTTATTGTGCTACCATGCAGCATCAATAGTTAACACTCGTGCAGATGTTTCATACTACAGAAGCTCCCCTACTTACGAACAGCTGAGTTATGAACATTCACAGATACGAACTTAAACCTACCCATTATCTGTCCATGTATTAATGTATGTATTACTGTACTGTACTTTATTACCTTATTATTATTTTAAAATTCATTAATACTGTATATTTTTTGTTTTATGTAGTAGTTAAGTGTCTTTAGCCTAAGTACTTTACAGTACTGCATATGTATGTACTGTACAACTTCTGGAACCTAACTCGTTTGTTAGTTGAGGAGTGTCTGTGTTTCAGATATAATTTAGATAGATCTATTATAATCTAATTTTCTATATATTTTGCAATTATTGGGATCTTATTGTCAATCAAATTGTTATCAAATTTTTGGCATTGGTTGAAGGAAAAAACTATTGATTTTTTTGTAGAATAACGTGCGTTGTTAGGCATATGATAGTTATCACAGTACTGTATCACAATGTTCTGTACATTGGTTTTTCATTTCACTTTTGCCTTAAAAAATATGCATTATAACAATTTCTCTATAGTTCGTATATACAATTTAAATCGTATTTGTTAAGTTTTAGTACAGTACAACAAAGTAGACAAAATTTAACATTAGAAATGGTTAGAAATACATCATATGCAAAATACTTTGGCCTTTTTATACAGTTTAGGGGTCTGAACCATATGTGGTATTTGACTTATGCTGTGGGTTGGAAAACCAATGGATTGGCCAAGATGAGGGAACTCTGTTCTTTGCTTTGTGCACAATATATGCAAGATTATGTGTAATGATATAAAAGGGAAAGAAGTACAGGGAGTCCCCGTTTTACATCGGAGGCCAAAAAATAAATACATTATTAATGTAATCATTTTTGGACCTACCTGGCTGGTGTGATAAATTCAAACCGCGCGTGCTGAACAGTTTGTGAGCTTGGCGAACGAATACACAGCTTGCAGCACAGCTGCATTCATAGATATCAAGTTAATGGGTTTATTTAATTATTTGGTTATATTAAAGGATTATATTGAATTTAGAAAATAAAATACCAAACACGTAGCAGTAAATACGATTTTATGCAAAATAGTTTGTTGAGTGTCGCAGAAGAATACGGCATCACGCAGCATTAGAAGAGGATGAAGAACCACCGCTTAATTTACTATCGCCTGCCATATTGTTCCTTGTGTTCATCTGAATAATGTTGGTTTAGCTCGTGTTCAGTCGTTATTGACATTATTATATCTCTCAAACATAGTGGTGATAGTTCTGATGGCAATGCTACGAAGAAAAGAAAAGCCATTTACACGGAAATTAAAGTTGAACTAGTAACTTGCTCATAAAAGAATGAAGCTTCTATGAACGTTGGCTGCACACTCAGATTGGCTTGTACAACCGTGGCGACATTCTCTAAAGATAAGGATTGCATCTGTGAACATGTGAGAGGTCCTACTCATATGTTGTCCACTGTGATTACTAAGCAGTGTAGTCACTTTATGATCGAGATGGAGAGATTGCTAGTGCTGTGGCTTGATGACCAGCATCGATGGCATACTCAGTGAGCCTCATTGTGATACAAGAAATGGCTGAGATATTGTTTGATGCCTTGAAAAGGGAGAAGCAAGTGAAACTGAAGAGTTTGTGGCCCTGTAAGGGCAGGTTTAATCATTTAAAGAGTCATGCTAATTTGTATATTTTAAGGGTGAAAGGTGAAGCAGCTTATGGTGATGAGAAAGCAGCAAAAGGGTTTCCCAGTGTATTAGCATAAATAAATAGGGAAGGGCTTTACCGTGCTGAACAAGTATTTTTTTGGAGGCATATGCCTAGTCGTACATACATTGCCAAGGAGGAGGAGACATCTGCAGGCCATGAAGTCTGCAAGGAGAGAATTAATTTGCTTTTGGGGGTTAATGCTGCTGGAAGCTGCAAGCTGGAGCCCATGTTGGTTTACTTTTTTGTTTTTGTTTATATGATTGTGACACTGGGACAGGCAAAAAAAAAAAAAAAAAATGCCCTCATCAAAAAGTGCCGGGGCACGAATAAAACATTAAGATGAAGGAAAAGAAAAAGGTTATGGAGAAGGCTGAGATGAGGTAATGATACACAAAGGAAAAGGACTGATTGAAAGAATTGTCAGAGTAATGAGGACCAAGAGATATGGCAGGATTAGGCCCTGAGATGATGATAGATCCACTTTTTGAATGAAGATAGGTTATAAGAATTAGAATAAATAGAAGGAGGAAGAGAGTTCCAGTCTGGAGGTAGATGGCAAGAAGCAGTCACTGCACTGACCAACCCTCGAGCTACAAATCTCCACACAGTGCCTGTGAGACCAGGCTGCTTGGCGGGTGTCACTTGGCAGAAAACCCAAGGGCACTCAAGGACAGTTGGAAGAGTCAACTGCCAGTCGCTTTGAAGTCAAACAAGAAGGCTTGGATAACCCATCAGATATTTGAAGATTGGTTCAGCAACTGCTTTGTGTTAGAGGTGGAGAGGCTCTGTGCCTTCAAGGTTTTGCCCTTTAAGGTATTGCTAGTGCTGGACAGTGCCCCTGGTCACCCTCCCGATTTGGAGAGTTTCATCCTAATGTCAAGGTGGTTTACCTTTAATCTAATACCACTGCATTGTTACAGCCAATGGATCAGGGGATCATTGCCTCTCTCATGGCCTACTTCCTCCAAAGGACATTTGCTGTGGCTTTCATGGCAACTGAAAAGGACAAGAACTTGACTCTCAAGGAGTTATGGAAGTCATATAATATTCTTCAGGCTGTGAAGAATATTGCTGATTTTTGGGAGGAATTTAAGCAGACGAACTTGAATATGGTATGGAAGAAACTGTGACCCCAGAATGAGGCTGATGATTTAAAAGAGCTGCTGAATCTCATGGAGAGGAGTTAACTGCCGAGGACCTCATTCAATTGGAGAAGCAGATGGTCGAATAGGATGAAGAAATACCATGCCCAGAGCCCAAAAGATTCACTACTAGGGAATTGGAAGAAATGTTTGCCTGGGAGAGGAAGCATTGCCAAAGCTTGAGGCTCAGGACCCCAACACTGCTAGGTACACTAAGGTCGCCAGAGTGACCACTGATGCCCTTTGGTGTTACAAGGAAATTCGGAAGAAGAAGAGGGCATCCTTGCAGACCAATTCTTCGTGCAGGTGAATCCCCCACCAACAGATAATGTACCTTCTACCTCAGGTGCCTCTATAGACTCACATTCCCAAGTACAGGTGTCTCCATCGTCTGCTGCATGTTCTTCTGCTTTTACAGACTCACCTGTCCCAGTCTCTTCAACATCTGCCTCTCCAGCTCCCTCCTCCTTATAGTTCTGTCTCTCCCTTCCTTGTAATGCCCCTTCAAGTGTGCAAGCTGACCACACGAGTAAAGATAAACAATAATGTACTGTATACTGTAGTGTATAGTAGTGTACTTTTACTATTTTTATGTTTTTGATTACACAAGTAAAGGTAAGCAATACTCTTAAGTTTAGTTTTACTATTTTATGTCATAGATTAATTTTCTATATATTGGAGTACAGTACTTATTTTTAACATTGGTAGGGAATTAGGTCCGAATTTAGGTGTTTTCCAACTTACAGCAAAATCGGGGTAAAATCATCAGCTGTCAGGAAGGATACCCTGATGTAAAATGGGGACCCCCTGATAGTTAGAACTTCATAACATATAGCTATGATCTTCAGAACTACAAAATATCAAACTAAGCTCACAGACATGCACCACACCACTCTACAGACTACACAAAACAGAGCTTTACAGTGATTACCCCCTTATTGCAGTAGCTCGGTTCCGGGACCCGGGGCGAGATAGGAAAACCGCGAAGTAGGATCAGCCTATATGTACATAGATATTTTAATTTATTTTTACGTTTACACTGTATAAACCCTCCCTGTACTGTTAACAAACCAACCTTAACTTCATAAATAACAGCATGCAACGTAAATTTATGTGCTTGTGATAGATAAAATTACGGTGATTGAAGTGGTAATTACATGAACTACTCATGTACATAGGTATTTTACAATTATTTTTGCCAAAAATAAAACCGTGGTACAGTGAAAACACGAACCAAGAAATGCGATCCAGCGGGGGATCACTGTAAATTGATCATTGGATACACAGGCACTACACGAGAGTTTTGGCAAAATTGATTTTTCAGAAAACTCTTGAATTAATTAATAAATAAACTGGGTAAGTTGAGATTTTTTTACTGTGCATTGATACCCAGAGTCATGAACTTAATCTTTGTCTAAACCCTGTTCGTGAGTCGAAAAGTTAGTAACTCGAAACAATTTTTCTCATTGAAATATATATACCTTTTTAAATATTTTTTTTATGGGTATATGCATGTATATATACACCTGTAGTAGGAAAATTACAGTAATAATGGAAAGAAATTCTACTCTACTAAAATACAGGATGGTACAGTACTGTATTTACCTTTGTGGTTGATTGTTGCTGGTACAAGTGGATGATTCTGATGATGGAGAAGGAGGAGTCCCCTTCCATAAAAACATCATGCAAATGTTCAGGCACAGTCTGTTCTTGTGGTGTTTTCTCTCAAATGTTCTCTCTTGGAAGGTGGTTCTCTGGCTGGTATTTGCACAAGAAAACGATCCAGAGATATTTGTCTCATTCTTTGCTGATAATTTTTCTAAAATGAAACATCGCATTGTCATTTAAAATGTTCACTGGTCTGTTGCTCGCAGTTTTGTCCAGTTGATGAGTCTCAGTGAAAACCTTCACATCACTCCACTTACTAAAAATTTCTGTAAACTTTTCACTTGAAACCTTTATCCTCGCATCCCCCTCTTCCGATGGTTGCTCCTATAGGCGAGTCTTCACCTGTTCACCTTGCAAGATCAATTTTTCGGTGGTGAGTTCTTGTTTGTGGTCCTCCACCAGCTCCTCCTCATTTACCCCCAAGCCCAAACTTTTGCCTGTGGCCACTATCTCGTTCACTATTTTAATAGCTAGCTCATGTTTAAAACCCTCAAAGTCTGTCAGCCTCACAACCTGGCCAAAGTTTCCTCTAGGTGGAGTTCAACGTGCAGTAAGAGAGCTCCTTCCATGCCTTGTCAATGAGGTCTATGCAGTTGAGGATATTGAAGTGGTCTTTCCAGAATTCACGAAGGGTCAAATCCGTGTCGTTGGTGACATGGAAACACCTGGAAAGAAGGCCATTTGTATACAGCATCTTAAAATTTGAAATGACTGGCTGGTCCCTGGGCTGGAGGATAGGAGTGGTGTTTTGAGGCAGAAATTTGAGTTTTATGAACTCGTATTCTATAGCAAGGTCTTCCAAACCTGGAGGATGGGCAGGAGCATTGTCCATTATCAGGAGACACTTAAAGGCCAAAGCTTATTCCTCAAGATATTTGTAGACAGCTGGTGCAAAAACTTCTATCAACCATTCTATGAATAGGATACGTGTTACGAGAACCTTTGTATTCAACCTCCACATTACTGAAAGTCTAGTCTTCAACACATTATTGCACTGAAAAATGTGTGGATTTTCGGGGTGATAGAGTAAAAGAGGCTTAATCTTGCAATCCGCACTTGCATTAGCACACAATAAAAGTGTAAGCCTGTCCTTCATCGGTTTGTAGCTAGGCAGTGCCTTCTACTCTTGGGTTATATAGGATCTTTTAGGCATATTCTTCCAGAAGAGTCCTTTTTCATCACAGTTAAAAACTTGCTCCAAGAAGTAATCATCACTTTCGAAAAATTTAGCGAATTCTACACATTGGTATCCACTGCCTTTTGGTCCGAACTAGCTGCCTCTTCATGCCTAACATGAATTCCAGTTCGTCGACGAAATTTTTCAAATCAGCCTCTACTTGCTTTGAATTCGTCAATTGTAACACCACTAGGACTCGGAGTGTTCATTACTTTAATCATGGTGTATTTGTAGAGCCTTTGGACATATCATAGCCTCACCTACACTATCTCCAGCAAGCTTTTTTTCATCTATCCAAACTAACAATAATTTTTCTACCTCGTCTATGATCTTAGACCTATGCTTCATTAAAATAGTAACTCCTTTAGCCATGTCAGCCGCCTTTAAGACCTCTTTATTCTTTAAAATAGTACAGATGGTCGATATTGCCATGTTATACTTCATGGCGAGATCAGAAACGCGAACACCAATCTCATGTTTAGCTATTATTTCTTTCTTTGCTTTGACTGTAATACGTTTAGGCTTTTTAACGCCACTATCACTCATGCACTTAACTTTCTTAGGAGCCATAATGAGGGCTAGTTTAAAGTAAAATGCTAAAACAGTGGAAATTCAAAATTAGAGAACAGCATATAAACTTCATAGTTCAGGCACCAATGTAGAACTGAGAGCTAACACTCTGATGCTGAGGCGAGTGTTCGTACCACGAGGGTTGTTCGTGGGTCAATGCAAAATTTGTTCGTAAATTGTGTTTTTAGGTCAATTTGTTCGTGGGTGCGGGCATTCTTAGGTGGAGGTTCGACTGTATATCTCTTTTCATATCTTCTGAGATCTGCTACTCTATAACATTTAAAGGAGTTTTTCTTTGTCTTTATTTTTACCACATTTTATTGTGAATGCCTCTTTGAGTAGAAAGAATATTGTATTATTGTGAAATTTCCATTTTTCTATGGGAGGAAGAGCATCAGTAGACAGCCATCATGGTGACAAAGTACAGCAGAACGCCCATTCAAAATTCATACATATTCAGAGACCATTTCTGTATATACTGTAATAGAATGGCCTGTTTAGTGTGTTATTCTGCTCTGATAACGAAACACTGGTTTGGTATGGGCATTCACCAAGCTGTAAAGTGTAAGATGAAGAGAGGCTTATGTCTTTTGAATATATTTAATAGATTTTAAAATACAAACTGTGCCAGTGGATCAAGTATTATTGTTTATGTCTGTATTGCTCTTGAATTCTTTGTTAAGACAGTGTTTATAAATTGACTTATAATTCTATCAAAGGTGACTAGGAAGCGCTTGCTGGAAATCGCTCGCCGAAATGCAGTCTACCTCATGCAAAATGGATGTCTCCCACCGAGTGTTGAGCAAGAACAGCTGGTGAAAATCAAGACTGGAGGAAAGAGTGTAGAAGAATTAACAGGTAAAAGTATAGAGGGAATTTAGTTGAATAATATTAAGGTGTCTGTATTCAAGGTTTGAACAGTGCACATGATACAGTCAAACTTCGGCTTATCATCATTAATCTGTTCTAAGATTTATAACGTGAGTCAAGTAATCCTTTTAAAAATGTCTTAGGCCTCTATAAGCTAGCTCAAGTTGTTGGTGGTGCGATATCTCATGTGATAATTTAACATTTTTACTGTCTATTCAGTAAATTTGCCACACGCATGTAAACTTTTAATTGTTTTTATACATTATTTTATATATTTTAGCATTTATTTATATGTGATTTTGCATTTTTTTTTATTTTAATCTACAGATGAACAGTACTTACTATACATAATGTTGTGAAATTTCTAAGATTGTAGTCGATTGTTTACATTATTTTATATATTTTATCATTTAATTTTATATTAAATTGAAATTCTTTATTGTTTTTAGGTCATAGTTTTTATTCCTTTATGATTTTTTAAATTTTTTTTTTGGCTGACATAAATTTGCGCAAACTGAAGTTAGTCAAGTTTTGTATTTCCCTATCAGTATTAACAAAAACAATAATAGAAAATGACAAGACGATAAATATAGAATATATTCCATGCCATATGCACACACACACACACAGTTGATATTTCAGAATTTAGATTTCTTCCAGCCAAAGGGGAGATAAATTAAATAATGCTAGTACAGGGGATGCAACCTCATTAAGATTGCTTTACACAAATGCTTATAGGGTAGCTGGTGTGGAAGTAGAATTAAAAGATAGGATTCACAGCAATAAAGCAAATATAGTAGCAGTTACAGAGACTTAAGTGAGGATATAAACAGTCACAACTTTTCCTAAATGCTTCTGAATATTAAGGGTTGGACAATCTGAGAGGACTGGTGGAGGGATAGCATTGCTCATTAGTGAAAGATTCCTGGTTGAAAAAATAAATTTTGCCATGGAAAGTAAATTCAAGGAATTTCTTGTTGCTTGCATAAATACCAGGTCAGATAGCTTTGTAATAACTGTTATATAACCCAATAAGGAATCAACATAGGCTAGATACCTATGAGAAAAGTCATATAGGAACTATTTAAGTCATAAACTCAGTTGTTAACATCACATGGGAGAGAAAATGTGGGATTTTGAATATAGGGAGGACTCATTTTAGGCAAGATTCCTAGATTGTGTTCAAGGGAAATTCCTACACCAACATGCACAGGAACCAATGAGGGCCAGGGGTGGGGATAAGCCTTCGCTGCTTGATTAAGTATTCGCAGATAATGTGTTGGATATCGAAAAAATTAAGTATGAACCACCAATTGGAAAAAGTTACCACTTTGTGTTGTTGATGGAGAATATCATTGAAGATGTTTTTCTTGAGAGTAGAGGAAGTGAGAAAGACACAAGGAGGAACTATCCGAGAGAAGATTGCAACAATATTAATGATCTTTTTGCAGTTATTGACTGGAGGACCTTATTTAACAACAAATCTGTACAAGAAATGTATGATATCTTTTGTTAGGAATATGGGAAGATAGTCATTTGTTGCATACCTTCCACCAAAATAGGAGGTATTCATGCCAGAGAGAAGTGGGTGAATAATGAGTGTAAGAGAGCTAAGGAATGGAGAGACAATGCTGGAAAAGGTATAGGAGGAGAAAAAACATAAATGCCTGGCAGACGTTAAAAGCAAAAATTTATTACCTAAGTAAAAGAAGAGAGGCAGAGATATGTTATGAAGGGGATATCACCAGGAATGCTAAAGAAAATCCCAACTTTTCCACAGCCTTATCATAGGGAAACGGTAGGTCAAAGAACAAATTTTAAAGCTAAAGAGAGCAGATTGAAGCATCGCTGAGACAGATGAAGAGATCTGCGAAGAATTGAACAAGGATATTTAGTCGGTATTTACAGCAGAAAATACCCCACCCCCTCAGATTGCTGAGATAGGAGTCCATGGGTCAGTATTAAAGAACATTATCTTTTCAGCCACAGAGATATGCAAAGCTTTGATGGAGTTTGGCGCCCATAAAGCTACAGATCCTGATGATATATTCTCTTACGTACTTAAGAAATGCACTAAACCAATATAGGTGGTGATATGCATCATATTTGGAAAGGCACTTGAATCTGGGGAGATTTTAAGATGCTGGAAACAAGCGAATGGTACCTATCTTCAAAAAGGGAAGGAGGAATGCAGCCCTAAACTGTAGGCCTGTTTCCTTGGCCAAAATAATTTGGAAAGTTATGGAGAAATTAATTAGAAATCACATCTTCTCTTCACTAGGAATCCTTCAACATTTTGTCAGTGAAACAATATTGCTTCTGAGAAGGCAGATCAACATTGACAAACTTATTAGAATTTTATGATGTGGTAAGCTAGACCTTACAGTAAAGAGAGGGCTGGGCGTATTACATATTCCTAGATTTCCAGAAGACATTTGATACGGTTCCACATGGGAGACTTATTAAGAAGCTATAAGCAATGGTGAGAATAGGTGGATATATCTTGGTATGGATAAAAACTTAATAAGAATGGGGGGAACTGAGGATTAGAGTAAGTCACTGTGTCTGAATGGAGAAGGGTTAGTAGTGGGGCTCTGTTGGGTTCAGTTTTATGGCCCCTTTGTTCCTTGTATACATAAATGACACACCAGATTCTGTAAATTAATTTTTGAATTTGTTTACAGATGTTTAAAAGATTGTGATGACTGTAAGAAATGAGAGCAATGGTAGAGAACTTCAGGAAGACCTAAATAGTCTGCATGAGTAGTAAGAAAAGTGGCTAATGAAATTCAGTATTCTAAATGTAAAGTAATGAGAATGGGTACAAGTGCGAAAAGGCCCAAGCTTGAATACTCAATAGTAGCAGCAGAAGTTAAAGAGACAGAGAATGAGAGAGATCTAGGAGTAAACATACTGGCAGATTTGTCTCCGGAAATGCATATTAATGGCAGAGTAAGGGGAGCATATTCTTTCTTAGCAAATGTAAGGGTAGCCTTCAAGCACGTGGACAAGGAAATGCTCAGAAATACTGTAATCTATGTGAGGCCAGAGCTTGAATATGCAGTCCCCTTTTGGAATCCACACTTAAAAAAGCACATAATTAAAATGGAAAAAGTTCAAAGACATGCCACAAAACTGGTACCAGAAATACGCAATCTCAGTTATGAGGAGAGGCTGAGGGAATTAAACTAACCATCACTCGAAGCTAGGAGAATGAGAGGGAATATGGTGATGGCTTTTAAATTCCATCATAGTTATGACAGAGTAGATAGGGATCGATATTTTGATATGGTTGGCACTAGAACTAGAGGTCATAGTTTGCAGCTTCGTAAGAAAATTTCTTTGCAGGATGTAAGGAAGTATACTTTTAGTATATTTTAAGTTAATGGTTACTTAAGCCATAGTCTTCAGAATAAGTATGATGAGTATCACATAGTACAAAAATGAAACCAACCAGGAGATGGAGAGTTGCGAGTGTATGGTTCTTTCCCGTAAGCACAATTAGGTAGTCTCTCTCACACACACACACAGTAATAAAAGTTATTTAGTTGCGGCTTTACTTCAAGAACTAGAAAAAATTCTAGAATATTTTCATGTAGTTATGAAAGTATGTGTTCAGTTACTAATCCAGTGTTTGTCAGTATATGATGGGATAATCTTGGTATAGTTCTTACATGCCATTGATTTTATTTCCATATAGGACAGAACTGATTCATTGATATTCTCATATATTTCAGTCCTCTTGAGATATTCTCATACATTTAAGTCCTCTTGACAAAGAAACAACTTTTTCATCATTGACTGCTAGTACTTGTATGTAGACAGTCCTCTTTTTTTTTTTTTATTGAAGTGTAAAATAGGGAAGTTGTAATTGATAGAGATTTTTTTGAATTGCAATATAACTTTGGCATGTAAGTGAATATATGTTGCTTATTTTGATATAAGCATATAACCTGGTAGTCACTGTGAATTTGTGCAGAGATCATCGCGAATGATAATGTTGAGTGACTTTTATTGTCAGTTATTGTTTCATTGTGTTTTGTAATAAATTTTTGTTCATGCAAATTTATAGACGAATTTACAGTATTTCATAATGTTTTTATAAGAGATTAGTATTTGTGTAGAGATCTGCATACATTTGCAGTCTTTTCTTCATCAGGTTAAATATTTTGTTTCTTCATTGTGCTTCCGTGAATCTTTAAGAAATTATTGCACTGTATAATATTATTAACCCTTTAACTGCATGTGGGAATGGAGAGTTGTTAAGTTTCTGTTTTACTAAGGGGACTCAAAGTACTGAACTCGGTTAAGAGCTCACAGTCAGACAGGACAGATATTTGTACTTGAACACCCCACCCGTATACCACTACTTGGTTAAATGAAACTCAGAATTCAACTTTCTTTTAATTTTAGAAATGCAATGACATTAAAAGAATTGAATTATTTTTTTTATAGAAAAAATGTATGAAATGCTGCCTAGAATTTTGATTTCGTTTCCCGGCACCACAGATGGATGCCAAGACTTTGGCCTCAACTCGATGATTACCTCTGTCACAGGCAGAGTAGAATAAAGGACACTGCAATTGCAGAAACAGAAACGACACACCGTTAATAATGAGAAACTGAAAGCACGAGCACACATATATTGAGTTTCTAGTATTATTTTACTGGATGAAAATATATTGATTAGCCACAGCTAACCAGAAATATTTATGCTACCAAAACAATTTATTCACAATAAATGAAGAATAAGCAAGACAAATACAGTACTGTATGTATTCCTTAAATATTGGGCAACCCCAGTGGTTGCAATGCTTATTAATAATTTACAATGTATATGGTAAGCACTCTATTTACGATAAACGAAGAATCTACGAGATAAAACAGTATTCATTCACTTTTGGTTATCAAGAACTATTTGCAGTGAAAAAGGGGCAAGACCACCTTTTGAAGTGTTTGCAACTTATAACTCAAAACACTTTATCCTCAATATATGAAGAATCAGCAAGATAAATACAGTATATATTCATTAAATTATGGTTAACAAGAAATATTTGCAAAGCCAACAGGGTAAAATTACCTTATAATTATTTGCGGTTTATAGCATAAAACACATTAGTTAAGTGATTAATTACTTGCAGTTTATATAGCAAATAGCTTTATTCACGAGTTTTTGACGTAAAACACTTTATTTACGATGATAGAAAGGGGTGAAATGAAATTAGAATTTGTTAGGAGAAGGGATAGATTTTTACGGGCTCATAATCAATCTTCAAAGGATGAGATTTTCGTTTATCACATTCAATGAAAGAAACTTCTTTGCAATGTATATCAGCTGTAATTGCCAGGTTAAGGAATTAAGTTTGGCAAGTGAGATTCCAGTTAGGTAATCTACAAAAGTTTGTTTGTATGGAAGTGGAATCTGAGAAAATTTTCGTAGGATTTGACCAGTAACGAATGTAACTACCGGTAATTCTTGAAATCCCTATTTGCTTGACCAACGACTTTACCATACACAATCCCTCACCTTGTTTGTGCCAGATGAAGTCCTCTGAAGACGCCACGTAAATAAGGTTTGAAATAAGCTTGACTGCTGAGGCGAGATCTTGCCCCTGGGATGTTTGGCCGCCAAATGAGGATGCATCAATGTCCCTCCTGGTGACGTCAACTGTAGGATATATTTCCAGAGCAGTAACTGGCTCTTATATAATTTCAGGGCTACTGTAGTGGTGGTCCCTGGCAGGCAATTATGGCAGAGATGCAAGGGAGAGACAATATTTCAGGTGCGACAAGTGGAAGCAAATAAAATAAAACGAGAATAATTATGGAAAATTAGGTTACTGGTAAACAATCTCTAGAACGTTGTTTGCGTTGTAGGAGACGGAACTTAATATTCAAATAATAAAAAAGGTACTGAAATGTATCTAGACAGGCTAATGACATAACAGCAAGGTCAAATTTATAACAAAATTATCAGCAAGAACAATTTTTATAGTATAAAAAATTTATTAGCGAGAGCTATTTTATCATAAGAAAATTGTAAAGAAAACGTCTCTGATAGGCTCGCTGAAGAAAGGGAACAGTAGGAAAACAGAAATGGGGGCAGTCTTTATATTGGGATCATGTTTGGGGCAGCCTTTACATCGGGATCATGCTTTCTACATGTACAAGAATATTAAATAAGATATACAGTATTTGAAATTAGCTATAAGCTAAAATATAAATTGCAAATAATCATAATCTGCAAAAGTCAAGGAGCGGGAATTATTTTTAGTTTGAAAAATGACTAGGTAAGTTACTAAATATACTAATAAGGCATCTAACAGCCTTTGGTGACTTTGAGCGAAACACTCTGTCACACTGCAAAGCAAACATCTCTGGAAAATTTATATCGGGGGTTAATGTCGAGTATAACATATTTGTCATTGTTTTTATTTCAAAATGCTTGCCATGCCCTCAAATGGAGTGATGAGGAAATCCATATCTGGCATTTGAAGTCATGATGCCATACATCAAGTCAGTGTTTTAACTAACTGAGAGCTGCTTAAAGGAATTAGATGTCAAGGGGGATAGTACAACCTTTATTTAACTGAGACGTGGCAAGTACTTCCCCACACTGAGGTGTAGATAATATCATTGAAACCTTGCAGGGAAAGGGTTGTACACCTTGTTAATTTTTTCCGTGTTTCTTTTAACTGCTAAATTGCCCCTAAAAGATGATAGCAAAAAATATGAAATTCGCGAATAACACCCATGCAAAAAAATTCGAAAAAAAAAAAAATTTGTTTTAGTAAAAAATCGACCGCCTCGGAGGCCCTCTTCCGCCATCCTCCTCCTCTTCTACCGATTCAATCGGATATTATGAAGAAAATTGAAAAAAGCATTAAGAACAAACAGCAAACATATTTTCAATATAATATTGTCAGGGAAATAGCGTGCGAGGGAGCATCAGCTGATATGGAAGTAGCAAAACGTTTGCCGATAGAGGCTCGTTCTCCCGCATCCTCCTCCTCTTCTACCGCTTAATGTGATCGAATATTATGAAGAAAATTGAAAAAAAGCATCAAGAACAAACAGCAAACAAATTTTCTATATAATATCGTCAAGGAAATAGCGTGTGAGGGTGCATCAGCTGATACGGAATTGTGACTAAACGTTTGCCGATAGAGGTTCGTTCTCCCGCAGCCGCCTCCTCTTCTACCGCTTAATGCGATCGAATATTATGAAGAAAATTGAAAAAAGCATTAAGAACAAACAGCAAACATACTTTCGATATAATATCGTCAGGGAAATAGCGTGTAGAGAATATATATATTTTATTTAAGTTTCCCCAATATATTTTTTCTTTGTATTGAATTGTATAGTTTTCTTTTTTCTCAGCTGACTTTGTTTATGTTTAGATTTCATGCAGCACGTTCGATATATAAAGAAGATAGAATAATGCTTAGAACCAAGGAATATTAATAATGCATGCTATAATTTTGAAAATTAGATAAACTCCAAATAGAGTGAGTAAGTAAATATTTTATGAGTACATATTGTTCCTGAATAGTGATAAGCATCAGCTGATGTGGAAGCTATAAAACCTTTGCCGATAGGGGTTCGTTCTCCCGCATCCTCCTCCTCTTCTACTGCTTAATGCGATCGGATATTATGAAGATAATGGAAGAAAAGTATTAAGAACAAACAGCAAACAAACTTTCGATATAATATCGTCAGGGAAATAAAGTGCGAGGGTGCATCAGCTGATACGGAGGCGGCAAAACATTTGCATCCTCGTGGCTCACCGCCACCATCAGTGTTGCCAGAATAGATGAATGAGAGAAATGATAAATATAAAAAATATGCATGTAAGCTGGTAAATTCTTTCAAGTATTTTAAAGATGAAGTACATTTTTATTTAAATTACAGTACTACCATCTTGTATTTAATATATATCTTAAAATGTACATTACATTTGAAAATTAAAACATCCACTTTATCTGGCAACACTGGCCACCATGCACGTCCCAGTGTATGCCTGTTGCCCACCGCATAACAGAGTGCATTAATTTGTTTACTGTACAGTAAATCTGTATATCTTTTATACTGTACACTATTTGCATGTTAATATAAATAACTACTGGTCTTTCTGCTGTGTTATGTACTTATAAAATATGTTTTACTTATCTTATATCTTTCGCATAGTGTGTCTCTGTAAGGTTGTGGAGCGTATCTATGCCCTTTATCATTGTTTCCTATGAAAAATGACTCGTTTTGTCATGCGATTTTCCATTTACCCGTCACTTCTGAAAACCTATCTTCTCGTTATTCTGAGAACTAGGTGTATAAGTCATCTTGGGGCCAAAGAAGTCAAGTAAAGTTAGTAAAGTGAAAGGAATTATTAGAGCCACAATCTTAAGAGTTGAGAAAAGAAACCATAGCCAAATATGATGATGCCATTTGTTCATAGATCTCCGAGAATAATATGTTTGTTTTTAAAAAAAACACAATAAAATGCAATGAACTTTAACAAATGGCACTTCGAATTTGCGCAGAGATCTGCACAATTACTATAAAACTTGCCCAAGCTGAGACCATCTAAGCCCACTTTATGGCCTTATGACCAAAGATTGAATACCAAGAGAAAGTTCAAAAACAGTTCAGATTTTAGTAAAAAGTTCAAAGAGGGAAAAGTTCAACATTCAAAACATTCAATATCTGGGGTATGACTATATACAGTGGATCCTCGATTTTCGAAAAGGTTCTGTTTCTGACAGCTGTCGTAACCCGGATTTCATCATCAGTCTGAAAACATCAAAATTCAAACCCAGGTCCCTCACCAGTGCTAAAAATAAATACTCCAAAACATAGAAAAATACTCTAACTTCTTTATATAGGACATAATAGTAAAAGTACACCATTCAGTATTACTTACCTTTGCTACTGTGGTTGGCTGACATCTGGATAACCAGCTCCCATATCCAACTTTGGGTTGAATAGCTTAACACCAGTGAATGAGCCCAAGAACAATAATGCAGCATATGAACGGGAAGTGGGAGACACTTTTTTCCCTCTTTCCCATTTTCATGGCATTAAACAATCTTTACTTTCTCCTGAATCAACAGGAGGCTCACTGGGATGTGCCGTCAATGCTGGCCATCCAGCCAAAGCACTAATAACATATAAATATCAATTAATATAATCACAGGGAATGAGCACTATAAACAATATGCCAGATGAGAGGTTCAGGTTCAGGTTGAGTAGCAATGCCTTTACATTGGCTCTCCTCTTAAAAATGTGTTCTCATTGATCTTAGAGTGCTGTCCTTTTGGTTTCTCTCATTCTCCAAAATTTATATAATATTTCCTTTGTTTTTCCCTTACGTCTAAAAATAACTGTCCTATTAGGTATTCTTCCTCCTGAATATATGGCTGTTGGAGTAGGGGTTCTTTGGCTCACAATTTGTTATAATCTGTACACCACAAAATGAAATGATTAAGGTCTTCTGTCACACTTCTACAGCAATCACTTGATATTATCGTACTTGTTTTTATATTATCGTACTTGTGTCTATTTCTTTCGATCAACTGAAAATTATTTGTTCTTGTTTTGTAAAAAAATAACTGATGCTGGTCTATTGTCAAATAGCTTTTCTTCACTTTTCACTTCTGTTTCCATTTGGAGTAAATATTTAAACTTGACTTTTCTTTTACTTCATTTATCTAATTGCTAAGAGTATTGCTATTAATTTTCCTTTTCATATCTTGTTTCCTAATAGTTTTCAGTTCTTCATAAGTGATATTTACTTTATCTATAAATAATTTAGTTGATATTGCCCAACAATCCTTTTTCATGTTTTATTTTCTGCTATTACTCTTTTCATGAGTTCGTTTCTTTTCTTTTCTTCTATATACGTGAGAAAATTTGAACTGAGCGATGGTCTTCTTCTGCTCAGTCTAATTCCTTCAAATAACCAAATATAAGGTTCCTTAAGGAGATTGTAGATGAACTGGCTCCCATGCTTTGCCGTCTTTTTCGCCTCATTCTATAAACCAGTATCTGTCCTTCACCGTGGAAGCATGCTTTAGTGCAACCTTATTAGAAGAAATGCGACCACTCGATTCCTTCAAACTACCGACCTATTGCCCTAACCTCTTCTATCTCTAAAGTTTTCAAACCTTTGCTCAGTGCTCACTTCTTAGAACACTTTGAATCTAACTCACTTACCTCTAATCACCAGTACGGCTTCCGCAAGGCAAGATCCATTGGTGACCTATCTTATTCATGTATGGTCATCTTCTCTGAGGAACTATGGGGAATCCTTTGGCATCGCCCTTGGTATCTATAAAGCTTTTGACAAAGTCTGGCACAAGGCTCTGTTGGCCAAACTCCCTGCCTATGGCTTTACCCCTTCTCTATTCTCTGATTTTCAGTTTTCTTTCTGACCATTTTATATCTGTGTGGTGTTCTACAGGGCTCTGCTCTTTCACCTACTCTGTTCCTTCTCTTCATCAGTGATCTTCTACAATCCCCATCTTCCTCTCTTCTTCACGCCTTTGCCGATGATTCTACCCTTCACTTTTCCTCTGCCTTTTCTTCACAACCCTCATCTGTAACTCGTCATCAGTCTTGTATCACTCTTTCTTCTACTCTAAACTCCGATTTGCAGTGGGTATCTGAGTGGGGCATCCAAATTTTAGTTAAATTTAATGCCTCCAAGACAGTTTTTGGATATCTCTTTATCATCTTCTACTCCTAATAGCCCTTCTGTCGTTGAAGCTAACGAAATTTACCCTCTTAATTCTGTCAACATATTAGGAATCCAGATAGCCTCTAACTTGTCTTGGAGGAATCACATAAACCAAATTTCTAAATCTGCATCCAAAGAATTGGGATTTCTGTTTTGTTTTCATCATTATTTTTCTTCTTTACCGTTACTTAAAATCTATAAAGGTCTTATCTGTCCCTGCTTAGAATACTGCTCACACATCTGGGGTGCTTCTTCTTATACTTATCTCCATGATAGGGTTGAATCTAAGGCAGTCATACTCATTAATGATCCTTCTCTTACTTCTAATCAGGATTCTTTCTCTCTTTGCTGTAAGATATCATCCCTTTCTCTTTTCTATTTCTGCAACTTCCATTGCTACTCTGATGAGTTGGTGAGTTGCATCCCTCCCCCTCTGCCGAGGCTGCATAACACTCGCCAAGTGGCCTCGTCTCACAGGTACTGTGTGGAGATTTGTAACTCGTGGATTGGTCGGTGCAGTGACTTCTACTTCCAATCTACCTCCAGACTCTGGAACTCTTCGTCCTTCTGTTTTCCAAATTCTTATAATATATCTTCCTTCAAAAAGCGGTCATCTCAGGGCCCACGCCTCCATATCTCTAGGTCCTCAGTACTTTGACTATTTTTTCAGTTTGTCCTTTTATTTTCTGTAATTTTACCTCATCTCTGCATTGTCCATAACCTTTTTCTTTTCCTTCATCTTAATGGTTTCTTGTGAACGGGCCATTATTGACGAGAGCATTTTTTTTTTACCTGTCCCGGTGTCACACTCATAGGAAAAAGAAGCATAAACATATAATATTAACATGATATAGCTTTAGTATTAAGGGATATGAGCAAAGCAGGTAATTTTTATTCTCGGAATGAGGAGGTGACTGATGCATTTTCTTGACATTGTTCACTTTATATGCTGTGCAATATTTTCGTCTGTGTGTAAAAAGAATAACAAGTGATGTGATAAAGTCATTATTATTTTATTTTGGGTTTTTTCTTTTGGTTGTGGGCACTGCTGACTATTAAGTGAGAAAACAGTAAGTTCTTCTCTATAAGTTTATTTGCTTCTTGCTTTTAAAATCTGGGAGAAGTGGTACACCTTGTTCGTTTTTTCTGCGTTTTTGTTGTCATCGAAATTGCATTAATGCCCCTAAAAGATAATAGTAAAAAAATACGAAATTCGCGACTAACGCCCATGCAAACAAAATTTGAAAAAAAAATTAATTTTAGTAAAAAATTGACTGCCTTGGAGGCACTTTTCCGTCATCCTCCTCCTCTTCTACCGCTATATACAATAGGATATTATAAAGAAAATTTAAAAAGAGCATTAAGAACAAACAGCAAACATATTTTCAATATCGTCAGGGAAATAGTGTGCGAGGGTGCATAAGCTGATTCGGAAGTAATAAAACATTTCCCGATAGAGATTCGTTATCCCGCATCCTCCGCCTCTTCTACCGCTTAATGCGTTTGAATATTATGAAGAAAACTGAAAAAAAGCATTTACCCTAGAATGCTTTCGTTCGTGCTTTTGCTGGGTGAATTTTACCTATTATTAGGAAATTAATAAAAAATACTTCCACTCAACTTTTATTAAATTTGATAATACAATAATGAAAAATAACTTTAATTCTGGCTTGTAATATGAAAAAAATTTATAAACGTGGAAAAATAAGATTAATATGAATTTCTAAAAAAAGAATATAAAAGAATGAAAAATTCTTTGACACATTCAGCTTAATGCTAAAACTTAAAATCTATGGTCTCCAGGGACACTGGGCTGGGTTGCCACCTCCTTGGGTTCCTGGAGAGTCGATTTTGGCTGGTAAGTTCCCTTACAAATCATCCTGGCCTGAAATGGGAGCAACGAAAAAAAATTTCATAAATGCTTTTGCCGGGTAAAAAACACTTCAGTCACAAATTTTGCACAGAAAGCTGCGGGACAGATACACTGAACTACCTCCTCCTTCTAGTGGCTAGTGTGGGCTAAGGGTATATGGAAGGACAGCTGCGACGCAGTTATCATACCGTAGTAATTAAGTGTTTTACAAACTGATAGGTAAAATTCACCCACCGAAAGCATTCTAGGGTTAAGAACAAACAGCAAACAAATTTTCGATATAATATCGTCTGGGAAATAGCGTGCGAGGGTGCATCAGCTGATACGGAAGTAGCAAAGCGTTTGCCGATAGAGGTTCGTTCTCCCACATCCTCCTCCTCTTCTACCGCTTAATGCGATCGGATATTATGACTAAATTTTCAAAAAGCATTAAGAACAAACAGCAAACAAATTTTCGATATAATATCATCAGGGAAATAGCGTGCAAGGGTGCATCAGTTGATGCGGAAATGTGACAAAACATTTGCCGATAGAGGTTCGTTCTCCCTCATCCTCCTCCTCTTCTACCGCTTAATGCGATCGAATATTATGAAGAAAATTGATAAAAAGCATTAAAAACAAACAGCAAACAAATTTTCAATACAATATCGTCAGGGAAATAGCATGCGAGGGTGCATCAGCTGATGCGGAAGTGTGACAAAACGTTTGCGGAGAGAGGTTCATTCCCCCGCAGCTTCCTCCTCTTCTACCGCTTAATGCGATCGAATATTATGAAGATGACAAACAGCAAACAAACTTTTGATGTAATATCGTCAGGGAAATACCATGCGGGGTGCAAAAAGTTTGCATCCTCGTGCTCACCGACACCATCAGTGTTGCCAGAATAGATAAATGAGAGAAATGATAAATATAAAAACTGTACATGTAAGCTGGTAACATCTTTCAAGTATCTTAAAGATGAAGTACATTTTTATTTAAATTACTGTAATACCATCTTGTAATTAATATATATCCTAATAAATATAAAAAATGTACTTGCAAGCTGGTAAGTTCTTTCAAGTATCTTAAAGATGAAGTACATTTTTATTTAAATTACTGTATTACCATCTTGTAATTAATATATATCCTAAAATGTACCATACATATGAAAATAAAAACATTCGCTTTATTTGGCAACACTGGTCACCTTGCACATCCCAGTGTATGCCTGTTGCCCACCGCATAAGAGAGTGCTTTAAAATGTTTACTGTACAGTAAATCTGTATATCTTTTATACTGTACAATATTTGCATGTTAATATAAATAACTACAGGTCTTTCTGTTTTGTTATGTACTTATAAAATATTTTTAATTATCTTGTATCTTTGGCTTAGTGTGCCTATGTAAGGTTGTGGAAGGTATCTATGCCCTTTATCATTGTTTCCTATGGAAAATGACTCGTTTTTTCACGCAATTATCCATTTACCCGTCACGTCTTAGAACCTATCTAGGCGTTATTCTGAGAACTAGGTGTGCTTGGATTATATGAAAAGAAAGGATTTTTAGATTGTATTTTGCATATCTCTCTGTTCCAGATTTTTGTAAACAGTTGGTAGCATCTGGAAACTACAGTGATGTGGAACTGAGTGATCCTTCATTGAGTTCAGATGAAGATAAAGACAAAGACGGTGACAAACCTTTCACAGCCGCTCGTCATCCTTTCAGCGTGAGAGACAGCAAACCCATTCTTATGAATATTCGTGTAAGTACAGTACTTGAGTTATCTATATTATTTCCAACCTGTATCCTGATGGATAGAGAGAAGGAAGTCCACATTTGTATTTCTTGTGCATCACATGTACTTAGAGGTAGGTAAAACGAGGGCTGGGTGTCCTTTCCTCCCTAGATTTCCTTTATTGTTGCAAATTAACCCATTGGAGTGAAGATTTTCAAGATGTTATAAAATTGCCAAACAGCTTCATGCTTGCAGATGTTGCCACCTTGCTAGCTACTTACAATTACGATGGCATAATTGAAAGAAAAAGTACTGCACACCATGCTTACATGATGCAGGTCTTTTCAAGACTACTAGGAATGAATTGTGTGTTAAAAGCAAGGACTAGTAGAAAAAATTATAAAGGTAGCTGTGAAATAGTAGACTGACTGGGTTCCAGAATATAAAAAAAGAGAAAAATAAAAAATAGTATTAATTCTTTTTCATGCATATATTATATGCAACATTGAAATAAGATCTGATGTTTTGATGGTGCCCTATGGTATAAATAGTGGATGGGACACAACCAATTTTGTTAGCAGGACAGTCTAGAAGTATAACACTTCTAAGTTCTCTGAAAATAAGAAAATATCACTTTTATTATTGTTAGATTTGTCTAAAGCATTTGACAGTGTACACCATCAAATTCTAATGAGAAAACTTTCCAAAGTTCATGTTGACTCATTTTGGTTCGAAAATTATCTGAAAGATCGAATTCAATCAGTTCGAATGGGCTCGACTCTCTCTTCTTCTTTAGATATCAGTTTTGGCGTTCCTCAGGGTTCAATTTTGGGTCCTCTGCTTTTCTTAATATATGTTAATGATTTACCTCAATTTATAAGAGATTGCCTACTTGTTATGTATGCTGATGACACCCAGATTATGCTTACTGGTGACATTGATAGAATTCCTGAAATCTTAAAAAGGGCTGAAGATATATTAAACTGTGCCAAAAGTTATTTTAACAGTAATGGTCTTTTACTGAACGAAAATAAAACTAAATTCGTTATTTTTGGATCAAATCAATACCTGTCCCGCATTCCTGAGAACATCAGTATAAATTTCAACAATGTTTCACTCTTCCCATCTAATAAGGTTAAAAATCTAGGAGTTATTATGGACAGTACCATGACATTTAATTTTCATATCGATGAACTACATAAAAAAGTGAACGGGACCCTTATTTACTTGAACAGAGTCTATGAAAGATTCGAGCCTGATTGTAGGGTAATTGTAGTACAAACATTGATTTTAAGTATTCTCAACTACTGTCTAAGTGTTTGGGGTTCCACGACTAAGACCCAGATGTTACGAGTGAAAAGGCTCCAGAATTTTGCTGCAAGAGTTGCCATAGGGGGGGTGCATAAACATGATCACGTGACTCCCCTCTTTGAGAGATTGGGTTGGCTAAGGATGGACATGAAGTTCATATATAATATCTGTCTTTTAGTTTTTAAAATAAATCATGGAATATTACCGGAATGGCTCTTCTCATTGCCAACAGTTAATCAAGTGCGTATCAATAACGTCAACACCAGATATCAGAATTCTTTTTACGTGCCCAGAACTTCCACTGATATTGGGGCAAGAGCCTTAAATGTAATAGGCCCGAGACTTTGGAACTCTTTACCCGCAAACTTAAGAAGTTGCCAAACATTACCCTCACTTAAATCTCATCTTTTAAATCACCTACTTAATAAGTGATTTTAGTCTCATTATTATCCTCCCATTGGGTAAACGAAGTGTATGTATGCATATTTTAATGTGTAAATTTTTTGATTTTGTGCTTTGCAAATTTCATTAGTTTTATTTTGACATTTTACATTGTAATTTGTAATTAGATTAATTATCATGTGTAAATTTTGTGATTTTGTGCTTTGCAAATTTCATTAGTTTTATTTTGACATTTTACATTGCAATTTGTAATTAGATTAATTATCATGTAATAGCCATTTTTGATGGAATAAAGTTTTTGACTTTGTTCTCTCTCTCTCTCTCTCCTCTCTCTCTCTCTCCTCTCTCCTCCTCTCTCTCTCTCTCTCTCTCTCTCTCTCTCTCTCTCTCCTCTCTCTCTCTCTCTCCTCTCTCTCTCTCTCTCTCTCTCTCTCTCTCTCTCTCTCTCTCTCTCTCTCTCTCTCTCTCTCTCTCCTCTCTCTCTCTCTCTCTCTCTCTCTCTCTCTCTCTCTCTCTCTCTCTCTCTCTCTCTCTCTCTCTCTCTCTCTCTCTCTCTCTCTCTCTCTCTCATTATGAATGCAGAATCTATTATGAGGTATTTATAGTGTACAGGTATTTTATATTTTCACATAAGGATGGTGTGCTTGATGAAGTGTTTTGTTTAAAAATATTATTCTTTTTCTCTTTGTAATGTTATTGTTGCCACTACACACCCCAATTAGGAAAATTTGGACATTCGGATATAACGCACCCAGGACCCCTTCTATGAGTTTGTTAAATTGAATTTTATATATATATATAATATATATATATATATATATATATATATATATATATATATATATATATATATATATATATATATATACACACAGTAATCCCTCGCTTTATCGCGATTCAGCTCTCGCGAATTCTCTGTATCACAATTTTTTTTTGGCCAAAAATTTTATTTATATATATATATATATATTTTTTTTTAAATTATTGTGACACCAGGATGGGCCAAAAAATGATAAAATAAAACAGCCTTTATCAGGCTGTAAAGAGAAACAGAGATGGAGAGTGTAATGACCTGTCAGATGTGAAGGGATTATAAAAGATGTGTAATGAATCTCCAGCTCTCTGCTGGGTTTTAATATACCTCTGCATTACTTTCATGATGTCTATTCCAATAATTCTCCTTAAATCTTATTATTGTTATCATTATTATTGGCAACAATAATTTTCCTTTGATGATGATTGTGGAGATTATTAGATTATTATCATCATCATCATCATCATTATTATTATTATTATTATTAAGGGCTCATCATTGTTTGTGCATCTGTTGGTTCATTTACTTTAATAACTGTGTACAGTGCCTCTCCCTAGTTCGCTGGGACAAAGTGAGTGTGGGTGGTTGGGTAGAATAGAATGTTGGAGAGAGAGAGACAGACATCTTTAATTAACTCTTGTTCATTCAACCAAAACTACATTATTTATTGTAAAAATAATGGTTTAATTGCAAATTCGTAATAATAATGATATTAATAATAATAATAATAATCTCCACAATCATCATCAAAGGAAAATTATTGTTAATAATAATAATAATAATAATAATAATAATAATAATAAGATCTAAGGAGAATTTTTGGAATAGACATCATGAGAGTAATGCAGAGGTATATTAAAACCCAGCAGAGAGCTGTATATTTATTACACATCTTTTATAATCCCTTCGCATCTGACAGGTCATTACACTCTCCATCTGTTTCTCTTTACAGCCTGATAAAGGCTGTTTTATATTATCGTTTTTTTGGTCCATCCTGGTGTCACAATAATCTTTAAGAAAAACAAAAAAAATTAAGGTGTTCCTACTTCGCGAAACTTCACCTATCGTGTCGGGTCCCGGAACCTAACCCTCGCGATAAACGAGGGATCACTGTATATATATATATATATATATTATATATATATATATATATATATATATATATATATATATATATATAATATATATATATATATATATATATATATATATATATATATATATAATGTCCCCATTTAATGTCATGGTTTCATTCCTGACAGCTGACTCTCGACGTAAGTCAGAAAAGACCTAAATTTGAACCAAGGACCCCCAACCTGTGTTAAAAATAAATTATCTAAAACATAAAAGAATAATCTAAATTCGTAATCTATGATATAAAACATTGGAAGGGACATTTTAAGGAATAGTAACCCTCCTTCCTAATTATATCAGCTAACACACTTGGAAGCTCTCTTGCTGCTTTCTCGTCACCACTAGCTAGTAGCTTCATCTTACACCTTCAGGTTTTGCAAATTAGCACGACAAAAAAAAAAAAAATTAAACCAACCCCTACTGACCACTTTCACGTTTTACTATTTAAAATTTAATTTCCATGGTGATGGCTTTTCATCATAGCACTGCCATCAGAACTATCACCACTTCGCTTTGGAGACATAGTTATGTCAATAACAAGTAAAAAAGAGCAAAACCAATGAGAGTGTAGATGAACATCAGATACAAATTGGTGGGTGAGAGTAAATCTTCTTATTTTATATGAAAATCCTCATGTACATGAGACTGATTTTCAGGAGGGGGTGAAAATGTCATAGCCAATAACTGCGTTGGCATGTCCCCCATGATGTTGTCTGAAATGAACAAAGGACTTGCATAAGCACCAATCCTTTAGCGTCACTCATGTGATAGACTTTGGGACTTGGGCAGAGCATTGAAATCTGACAGAGCCTTTTTGCGTAGTTTTCATAAATAAGATTAGCTGTAGAGACGAATAAATGAATAAAGTCATTAATATGATGCATGCGAATACAGCTGTGTATGCATGTGTATTTCGAATATAATCATAATTACAGCTGTGTTTGTTTTTTTTAAATTTAGTATAATCCCTCAATATAACCAAATATATAAACAAATAAATAAATAAAGCCATTTACTTGATAAATATAAATACAGCAGTGCTGCTAGCTGTGTATTCGTCTGCTGCTCTCACAAACTGTTTTGGCACGCAGTTTGAATTTACCACACCAGCCAGGTAGGTTGAAAAATTAATTAATTAATAATTTAATTATTTTTTGGGCTTCTGACGTAATGGCGAAATGAAGTAAGTCGGAATGACATTATACGAGGACCTACTGTGTATATGTATATACAGTAATCCCTCGCAATATCGCGATTCACCTACCGCTAATTCAGTGCATCGCAGATTTTTTGGTGGGCATATGTATTTTATATTGCAGATTTTCTGGGTATATGCTATTTATGAACACGAGGATGCAAACGTTTTGCTGCCTCCGTAGCAGCTGATGCTCCCTCGCACGCTATTTCCCTGATGATATTATATCGCAAGTTTGTTTACTGTTTGTTCTAATGATATTTTTCAATTTTCTTCATAATATTCGATCGCATTAAGTGGTAGAAGAGGAGGAGGATGTAGGAGAACGAACCTCTAACCGAAATGTTTTGCCGCTTACGTATCAGTTGATGCTTATCACTATTCAGACACAATATCTTACTCATAAAATATTTATTTACTCACCCTATTTGGGGTTTATCTAATTCTCAAGATTATAATACAGTGTTTCCTCGCTATATCGCGGTCACCTATTGCGAATTCAGTTTATCGCGGATTTTTTTGGCGAAGGGAAAAAAGAAAATATAATGATTGTGACACCAGGACGGGCCAAAAAATAATAAAATTAAACAACCTTTATCGGGCCTGGGCACAAAGAATACATAAAGTAAAGAGACACAGAGATGGAGGTGTAATTACCTGTCAGATGTGAAGGGATTATAAGAGTTGTGTAATGAATATCCAATTCTCTGTTGGTTTTTTATATACCTCTGGATTACTTTCATGATGTCTATTCCAAAAATTCCCCTTAGATCTTATTATTATTATTATTTGTCTCGAATATATTTTTATTATTTGTCTTGAATATATTTCACGACAGTTTATTTCTACGTACATTATGTAAGCGTTATTTTGCATATACTGTAGTTTCGTTTATTGTAACGTAAGTGCATGTATGTATACTTTTAGACTTGGCATGTATACCTATTCATTTCTACCAAGTATACATGTATATTCGTATGTATAATGTGTAGTCTATTATGGAGGCTGGCTGTAGAAGACTTGGAGAAAGGAATGTTAATCGCTAATAGATTTTAGCCATTAACCCTTCTCCTCTTTGATAACGCTTATTGCATCGCCTGTTTAAACAAAGAACCGTTGTAAGCAAGTCATAACTCAAGTTAGTCCTAGTACCAAGGACTCCTATAAACGAGGGGAGTTTTGTGGGACTGTCTTACAAAAAGTTAGTTGTCCTCGTGAGATGCTACGAGACACTCATGTTTAGGCTGTAAAATCGGTCGTAGCTGAGATTTATGAAATACATTTGCTACCGTGATTATTGATAGTGCATATACATTTAATAATGAGTAATTAGTTGTCCTCGTGAGATGCTACGATACACTCATGTTTAGGATGTGTAAAATTGGTCGTAGCTGAGATTTATGAAATACATTTGCTACCATGATTATTGACGGTGCAAACATTTAATAATGAGTAATTAGTTGTCATCGTGAGATGCTACGAGACACTCATGTTTGTGACGTAATTATAATGTGTGAAAGCAGTCGTAATTAATATTTATGAACTACATTTGCTACCGTGATCATTGACGGTGCATATACATTTAATGATGAGTAATTAGTTGTTCTCGTGGGGCGTTACGAGACACTCAAGTAGAAAACGTAATAGAGATACGTGGATCAGAAGATATTCGAGTTTGATTCGGAGTCCCGTGATTGCTGACGACATCAGGGTTATCCGGATAGATGAGTACATATTTACCTTATTTCTAACAATATTTATAACTACACGTGTGAGGGACAGAATGAGCTCATTTAATTGAACACTCGTAGGTAGAATGTATGTTAGAAGATTTATTATTCTGTATGAGGAAGTTTTAATTTAAGGTGAGGAGAGTTTATTAAAATATTCACATATCAGCAGTTCATAAACCCCCTTATAAAATATTTGCATGTATGTCTATGCATGTAATATTAATTATATTTTATTGGTAGAGGATTTAATTTTGAGAACGTGGTAGGCCTCTACTGAAGCCGTGTCAGGATTTCCGAATTTAGGGGGTTATAAGATCGAAGGGTATTAACGCACAGGAAATCCTCCACAGCTTTTGGTCCCTCGAACCGGATGAGAATTGGTGTGGTAATGGTGAAAATAGTGTACATTTTAGATAAACTCCCGCCTTGTAAGAAGTTAGTGTAAAACTCTACGGTTAAAATAGTCCATATTTCAGCGAAAAAAAAGGAGGAGCATTGCATGTATTTGCATGAATATTGCGAATATAACTTTGAAAGTTAAGTAGTTGTTGAAATAAATAAGAGTATCTTTTTCCCGCGTGGATAAAGTGGTTCCTTTTGTGGAATCGAAATATGCCTTCGTAGTTGAGCGTCCATTAAGTAAATTGGATATTAGTACCCAATTTCGGCTGGGTGAACAGTGGTTCTTAGGGATTTGTGTGTTTACATATTTCCCATTTAGCGATCTAGAATGTCGTATTGATTCCTTTGTTTACGTAAATAAACAGAAGGTAGTAACCCACCTACTGCTAGGTGCACAGTGTCATTTATTGGAGGAACAGTGTGGCTTGCATTACACTTTCTACTTACTGTTGCTGACTTAACAGTGTCGTTTAATTGATGAATAGTGTGTTTTACATTTTATGGATTGACGTCATAATTGACGGCATTAAATAACTGTATGTTATTATCTTGAAATCTTGGAAGATTGTCCTTTGATACTCTTTACAGAGTGATTGTTTGTTGCATTGTGGATGCATAAAGAAGATCGTGGATTCTTTGATGATAAAATTGCATCAACTATTTGTTTGTTTTCTTATGTTCTATTTGCTTTCTCAATATGTCGGTTAAACCTGAGGCATTAAAACGCCTTCGGGAATTGGTTCAACGTGATTGTGTTCAGTGTCAAACTGAACTTGCCAAAGATGATGAGAAACTTGTTGTTACTTATTTAGAAAGATGTCATCATACGCTAACAGAAAGATTTGGAAGATATGATAGGAAATATGAAGAATATGTCGAGGATAAGCTTCTTAAAAGGGATTCTGAAGAGGAGGATACAGAACATGACAATCTAGCCGAAACAGTAAATAATATTAGCTTAGCTGTCCTAGAATGGATTCGTAAGTTAGGAACTATGAAGAGTACTAGAGCTCCTAGTTCCGAGAGTTCAAGCCTCCCCAGTGGGCAACCGACACCTAAATTTCCTGAAGTAAAAATACCACAGTTCTCTGGAAACTATGATGAATGGAACGAGGTTTGGGATACGTTTGATAGTTTAGTACATAGTACTTCTATGGCAACTATGACAAAGTTTACCATCTTGAGAAATGCCCTTAAAGGAGATGCAAAAGACACCATAAAGGGATATCCTGTTGCTAGTGAGAGTTATGACGAATGCATTCAACAGCTACTAGCTGTTTATGCCAGCAAGGACAGAATTATACAAAATTTAATGAGGAAATTGGTAAAAATACCAACTCCCTCTTCTAATTATTCATCACTTTTTAAGTTCAAGCAGGAAGTAGAAGCCATTACTCGAAGTCTGGAAAATTATAGAGACATGAAGAACACTGATTGGGTGTTTTCAGAACTCGTGATGATGAAATTACCAGAAGATGTTGAGAACTTGGATTAGCCTGAAAATAGACACAAAATATCCTACATTCGAAACTCTCTTGAAGGAACTGGAAAAATATGTATATTATATAGAAGGCAACAACACTAAAGATAACACAAAGGGAGATATCCAAGCCTTCAAGAGAGGTGAGATTCAGTCCTATAAAATGAATGTGGGCAGTTATAGTGCTAGTGCAAAGGTAGTAAATAGTAAATAAGAATGTGCATTTTGTGGTTGGCAAGGTCATAAGTCTGAACAGGGTAATAAAGTAGTTAGTATAAACGAACGTAGAGACAAACTGAGAAACAATAACATATGTCTGAGATGTACTCAGTCAGGGCATTATGCAAGTGAATCTTACACTCGGTTAAACTGTAAGAAGTGTAAGAAAAATGGTCATCATGCAGCCTTGTGTTATGAACAAGAGTCAAAATTTCGTAGAAGGTTTGAAGAACATACATTTCTGAATGAACAGTCAGAAAATGGTTCATTTTTAGATGAGTCAAGCAATGAGCAAGAACATTCTGACTCAGAAAAGGACAAGAACCAATGTTAGTGTGATGACTATGGATGCAGTACAGAGGCAAATGGTGAAGCCGAGTTTACCTTCATGTGCTCTGCCTACTGCAAGTGGAAAAATAAACAGCTCAAAGGGAAATCTTTGTGTAAACACTAGGTTATTCTTTGATACAGGTTCCCAGTGTTCCTTTATAACTAGGGAATTAGCTGAAAGGCTTAAATTAAGCCCAGTAGATGAAATGTCTCTTGGTATTGATGCATTTCGTTCTGAGACGAAGAAAGGAAGTTTTCCTGTTGTAAATGTAGTTATCAAATTGGGGAAAAGAAGAGCCAGAGTTAAATTACTCGTAGCTGATGACATGGTAATTAGCATCCACACTCCAGGACTAGCAAAGGCTGCAAATGTGTTAAAGTCTAATGGTCGCAAGTTGGCCGATGAAGATATTGATAGTGATATACTTGTTAACATTGGCATTGTTATTTGTGCCTTACATTTTAGTCAGTTTGTTGGTGGTATAATAAGTGGGATGTCTATACTTTGATGGAAACACCGGGTGGTGTCATGTTGTATGGCCATATTCCTTGTGATACTCAATATGAACCCAGTAATGTGCACAGCCATATTGTTATGCGAGTAGGAACGCAGGTTTTTCCTGCAGCTACTCAAGAGTTGATTGAAGAGGCGATAGAGCCTGATAATAAGTTATTGATTGCAAAGGCCATAGAGCCAGTTAATAAGTCGTTGATTGAAGAGGCCGTAGTGCCTGTTAATAAGTTGTTGATTGAAGAGGCCATAGAGCCTGTTAATAAGTTGTGGGAGCCAGAGAGTATTGGAGTAAAGCAAGAAGTGCATTACGAAGATAAAACTACACTTAGAAGTTTTACAGATTTTGTTCCCTGGAAGCCTATCCACACTCCTCTCCTACACAATTTTCAGAGTGCCTTTGAACAAATAAAGTCTCTAATAGAACAGTTGGAGGAAATATTGGAGAATGTTCTTGTGGGTAATTTGTTGGATGCTTGTACCAGTGAAGAGAAACAGTTTGATATATGCAATACTGCAGATGTAGAGTGGGAAAAAGCCAAAATATCACTGCAAGCATTGAATTCCAGCAATGCAAGACTTCAAAGGGTACTGGATCAGTGTCTTTCTGAAAAATCTAGATCTCCTAAAGAAACAATCTTTAGTTTAATCTGGAATGTTAATACAGACAAGTTGTCTTTGAAAAGTCTGAAGGCTAGAGAAGATGTGTTGACCAAACATAAACTTCTGTCACTGGTAGGTATATTTCTGGACCCCTTAGGTCTAATATCACCCTTACTAAGAAGAGGAAAAATTCTTATTCAGAGAACTTGGTCTGAAAGGCTCTCATGGGAATATCTGTTGTCAGAAGTATACAATGAGGAACCATCAAATTATGAAAGATCTGAACGTCAAGCTGCCCAAAGGGTTGAAGAATTGAGGGCAAGCTTAATCATAGATGATAAATTGTAGTACTGATGGAGAGACCCCCAATTTTTTCTTTTTTGGAGGGGCCCAGGATGTATTGAATATATTTCAAGACAGTTTATTTCTACGTACATTATGTAAGTGTTATTTTGCATATAGTTTCGTTTATTGTAATGTAAGTGCATGTATGTATACTTTTAGACGTAGCATGTATACCTATTCATTTCTACCAAGTATACATATATATTTGTATGTATAATGTGTAGTCTATTATGGAGGCTGGCTGTAGAAGACTTGGAGAAAGGAATGTTAGTCGCTAATAATATTTTAGCCATTAACCCTTCACCTCCTTGATAACGCTTATTGCATCGCCTGTTTAAACAAAGAATCGTTGTAAGCAAGTCATAACTCAAGTTAGTCCTAGTACCAAGGACCCCTATAAACGAGGGGAGTTTTGTGGGACTGTCTTACAAAAAGTTAGTTGTCCTCGTGAGATGCTACGAGACACTCATGTTTAGGCTGTAAAATGGGTCGTAGCTGAGATTTATGAAATACATTTGCTACCGTGATTATTGATGATGCATATACATTTAATAATGAGTAATTAGTTGTCCTCGTGAGATGCTACGAGACACTCATGTTTAGGATGTGTAAAATCGGTCGTAGCTGAGATTTATGAAATACATTTGCCACCGTGATTATTGACGGTGCATATACATTTAATAATGAGTAATTAGTTGTCCTCATGAGATGCTACGAGACACTCATGTTTGTGACGTAACTATAATGCGTGAAAGCAGTCATAATTAATATTTATGAACTACATTTGCTACCGTGATCATTGACGGTGCATATGCATTTAATGATGAGTAATTTGTTGTTCTCGTGGGGTGTTACGAGACACTCAAGTAGAAAACGTAATAGAGATACGTGGATCAGAAGATATTCGAGTTTGATTCGGAGTCCCGTGATTGCTGACGACATCAGGGTTATTCGGATAGATGAGTACATATTTACCTTATTTCTAACAATATATATAACTACGTGTGAGGGACAGAATGAGCTCATTTAATTGAACACTCGTAGGTAGAATGTATGTTAGAAAATTTATTATTCTGTATGAGGAAGTTTTAATTTAAGGTGAGGAGAGTTTATTAAAATATTCACATATCAGCAGTTCATAAACCCCCTTATAAAATATTTGCATGTATGTCTATGCATGTAATATTAATTATATTTTATTGGTAGAGGATTCAATTTTGAGACCGTGGTAGGCCTCTACTGAAGCCGTGTCAGGATTTCCGAATTTAGGGGGTTATAAGATCGAAGGGTATTAACACACAGGAAATCCTCCACGTTATTATTATTATTATTATATACGACAATTTTCCTTTCATGATGATTGTGGAGATTATTATTATTATTATTGTTATTATAACGAATTTCTCATTAAACCATTATTTTTTACTATAAATAATGTAGTTTTGGGTGAATGTACAAGAGTTAATTAAAGATGCTGCTCTCTCTCTCTCTCTCTCTCTCTCTCTCTCTCTCTCTCTCTCTCTCTCTCTCCTCTCTCTCTCTCTCTCTCTCTCTCTCTCTCTCCTCTCTCTCTCTCTCTCTCTCTCTCTCTCTCTCTCTCTCTCTCTCTCCTCTCTCTCTCTCTCTCTCTCTCTCTCTCTCTCTCTCCTCTCTCTCTCTCTCTCTCTCTCTCTCTCTCTCTCTCTCTCTCTCTCTCTCTCTCTGTTCCTTTTCTATTCAATATCCTTATGCATCGTCTACTCTCCCTCCTTCCTGTCATCCCCGGTACTACAGTTACCTGCTATGCGGACGACATATGCATCCACACGACCTCAGCTCACGACCTTCAGCACATGCTCCATGACTTTTACGTGTCTGCTACCTCCTGTGGCCTTATTATCTCCCCAGAAAAAAGCAGGATTTTTACTTCACGCAACTGCAGAGCACTGCCCGCATTCGCCATGGGTGGTAATGTCATCCCTCACTGCACACAGTACACGTATTTAGGTGCACCTGTCCGGATCACCCCAGCTATACCTGCTCGTCAACGAATTCATCCCTTTGTGAAGAGCCTTCTTGACCGTCTGGAGCCCCGCTTTGCACCTGTCAAGTGGCTTGCCAACAATGCTGCAGGAGTCTCCATCCCAGTGGCGAGGACCCTCTACATCCTACTACTTCGGTCAGTGGTTGACTATCTGTCTCCTGCCTTGTGTCAACTTCCTAAACCAGCTCTCGAGCCACTTGAAAAGTTCCAGAATCGAGTCATGAGATTTATCTTGGGATGTTCTCTCTCTACCCGTATTGTGAGTATGCAGTTGGAGCTCAACTTACCCCCTCTTGTGGAGAGGATTTATGCCAATGTGTCCTATTTTACTGTTAAGTGTCTTCACTACCCCTTTCTTGCTCCGTACTTCTCTGCTGTCATGAGGACGTCCCTTGATCCAGACGCACCCAGGCTCCCACTTCGAGCAGGAGGTCATAACCTTATCAGGGTGGTGAGTGACATTCTCCGTGGCCTTGACATCGACCTGCCAGTGCAGGCGGCTGTCCCAGATTTACCACCCTGGCGTGTCCCCCTCCCCGCTGTCACATATACACCGACCTCGAAGGATGTCTATCCCCCCTTGCAGAGACAGTTAGCTCTGGAGACTATCGCTAATGTATCCACGTCTGTCCCTGCAGCACACCACGTCTATGTTGATGGTTCTGTGCAAGCAGATGGGAGGGCGGCATGTGCTGTGTTTTCCCCCACCATGGAGCCGCCTGTGCCGGCTGATTCATGGATTGGCCGTAGACTACCCACCTCGTCGAGCTCCACCTACTGTGAACTGAATGCCATCTTGGATGCCGTGACTCTCCTTGTTCGACGACGAGTGAATGGGGTAATAATTTGTGACTCCCAATCGGCCCTACAAGCCCTATCCTCGCCAAGACCTATCTGTGGCCGTGCTGTGGGAGATATACTATGTCGCCTCGCAGCCGCTCGGGATGCTTCTCTTGTTGTGTCATTTGTGTGGACTCCATCCCACATTGGGCTGACTGGCAACGACACAGCGGATCGTCTTGCCAAGGCGGCCTGTATGCTGGATGGGCATGCTGTGGACGCTGAGCCCTCCCTCCGATGCCTACGTAACATCATCTACTCAGCTGGGTTTGCCATGACGGTCCAGCGCAGGGACACGGAGAGGGCCAACAGTGTGTCCATACAGCACCATGATCACTTCCTTCACAGTCGCTACAAGTATCGCAGACACGGGTTAATGGTGCGGAAAAACAATGTAGTTAGTGCTCGGCTCAGAATGGGGTATCGGCCTTTATGGCAGGTCTCCCAGACTCTAGATATGCCACAGTACACCTCCTGTACATTATGCGACCGAACTAATGCTAACACTCTTGACCACTATTGTCTTCAGTGCCCCGCAGTGAGAGATGTTTTACCACGAGGTCAGAACTTAATACAGATCTGCTCATTTTTACTTAATGATGACAACCTTGATGTTATTCTTGCTCGTTTTCCTCACTTTGGTGGCCATTAATTATATTGAATTATACATATATTTTCTGTATGTTGCTATATAATTCTGTTTGTGCATTCTGCGTTTCTCTGAGCTTTACTTTTGCATATAATGTACTCTGTGCTGCCATTCTGTGAGTTGTGTGTTAGTATGCAGCAATGTTTTATCAATATGTACACCTCCCTGTAAACCATGTTCAATTCTTGGTTTTATATCCATTTGAAGCATTATTTGTATGAACTCATGTAATGTCTG
>JAXCGZ010000207.1:0-10000 GCA_037179515.1 Halocaridina rubra
GCACTTTTCCGCCATCCTCCACCTCTTCTACAGCATAATGCAATCGGATATTATGAAGAAAATTGAAAAATAGCATTACAGTAATCCCTCGCTATTTCACAGTTCACCTATCGCGGATTCAGTGCATCGCGGATTTAAAAAATAAATAAATAAATAAAATAAAATTTTTTAAGATCATTGTGACACCAGGATGGGCCAAAAAGTGATAAAATAAGACAGCCTTTATCAGATTGTAAAGAGAAACAGAGATAGAGAGTGTAAAGACCTGTCAGATGTGAAGGGATTATAAAAGATGTGTATTGAATATCCAGCTCTCTGCTGGGTTGTAATATACGTCTGAATGACTTTTATGATGTCTATTCCAATAATTCTCCTTAGATCTTATTATTATTATTATTATTATTATTATTATTATTATTATTATTATTATTATTATTGGCGATAATTTTCCTTGATGATGATTATGGAGATTATTATTATTATTATTATTATTATTATTATTATTATTATTAAGAGCTCATCATTGTTTGTACATCTGTTGGTTTATTTACTTTAATAACTGTGTGCAGTGCCCCTCCCTAGATTGCTGGGACAAAGAGAGTGTGGGGGTTGGGTAGAAAAGAATGTTGGAGAGAGAGAGAGAGATCTTTAATTAACTCTTGTTCATTCAACCAAAACTACGTTATTTATTGTAAAAATAATGGTTTAATTACAAATTCGCAATAATAATGATAATAATAATAATAATAATAATAATAATAATAATAATAATAATAATAATAATAATAATAATAATAATAATAATCTCCACAATCATCATCAAAGGAAAATTATTGTTGCCAATGATAGTAATAATAATAATAATAATAATAATAATAATAATAATAATAATAATAATAAACCCAGCCACTAAGGGGGGCAAGCCAGCCTCAACTTGGTGTCGGTCCCAAGCCCGGGTAGATGGGGAGGGTTGGCGTCAGAAAAGGCATCCGGCCATAAAAATTTTGCCAACACCAATATATGGCCTGTACAGATATCGAGAATAAGCACCATAGTAGGGCGTTCCCCTTAGGCGACGCGTTGGGGCCTCGCCTGACCCCTCCGGAAAGACAGCAAGGGCTACCCAGTCATGGGCAGGCTGGGTTAAAGAGGCAAGCTCGTGGGAGAGTGTCAGAGGTGGTGCTGCGGGTGGGTACTATTAATGTGGGGACGATGACTGGGAAGGGGCGAGAATTGGTGGACCTATTGGAGAGGAGGAGAATTGGAGTGCTGTATGGGCAGGAGACCAGGTGGAAAGGAAATAAGGCGAGGGAACTGGGTGAGGGTTGCAAATTCTTTTATAGTGGAGCAAATGAGGAAGGGAGGAATGGAGTAGGAATAATACTATCCAAAGACCTGAAGGAAAGCTTACTTGGTGTGAATAGAAAGAGTGACAGAATTATGAGTTTAAAGCTAGGACTGGGAGAAACGGTAGTCAATGTGGTATGTGCCTATGCCCCACAAACTGGTTGTACAGTGGAGGTGAAGGATGCATTTTGGGAGGAGATGGACCAGGAGCTTAGAACAATTCCTATAAGGGAGAGGGTAATTTTGGGAGGAGATCTAAATGACCACTTGGGAATTGGGAGGGCTGGGATAGGTAGAGTTCATGGGGGCTGGGGGGTGGGCAAGAGAAATGAGGGGGGAGAGATAGTGATTGATTTTGCAGTGGCATTTGATCTGGTATTGATCAACGCATTCTTTGAGAAACAGGAAAACAGATTGATTACATACAGTAGTGGTGGAAGGGAGAGCCAGATAGATTTATTGTTGTGCAGGAAAGACCATCTGAAGGAGATTAGCAACTGTAAAGTAATAAATGGGGAGAGTGTCGCAGTGCAACATAGGCTAGTAGTAACTGATTGCAGGCTCAGGAAATGTAGGAAACGTAAGAAGCCGAGGATGGACCCAAAGATAAAGTGGTGGAGATTGAAAGATGCAGAGCTTAGAACTATGTTTAAGGGAAGAGTGTTGGAAGCAATAAGGTTGCATGAAGATGTACAAGAATGGTGGACAGAGAATAGTAAGGTGATTTTGAGGGTTGGTGAGGAGGTACTTGGAAAGTCATCAGGAAGGAAACCCCCAAATGATAAAGAGTCATGGTGGTGGAATGAGGAAGTACAAGAATGGGTGAAGAACAAGAAAAAAGCTAAGAAAAAGGCAGATTTATCAGGCCTGGAGCAGGATAAAGAAGAGTACAAGCAGGCAAAGAAGGAGGCAAGGAGAGCAGTAGCAAATGCAAAGGCAGAGAAATTGAATGAAGTCTATGAAGAGCTGGAAACACCAAAAGGAGAGAAGAAAATATGGCGAATTGCAAAGGCCCGAGATGCCGCAACCAAGGACTTGACCCAAGTAAGACAAATAAAAGATAACTATGTAGTAGTTCTAGCAAAAGAGGATGAAATAAAAAGCAGATGGGAAACTTACTTTGAAGGATTACTAAATGAAGAGAACCCAAGAGTAGTATTTTAAGATGGACTTCCAAATAAAGCAGTTACAACATTAGTGGCTAGAAGAGAGGTAGAGCGGGCAGTAAGGAAAATGAAAAATAGAAAGGCAGCAGGACCTGATAAGATGCCAGTGGAGGTATGGAAGAGTCTTTGAGAGGAAGGCATAGATATCTTGTGGGACTTAATGCAAAAGATCTTTAGTCAGGAAGAGATGCCAGAGGAATGGAGAGGAAGCTTATTCATCCCAATCTATAAAGGGAAGGTAGGCATTCAGGAGTGTGGAAACTATAGAGGTATAAAGTTGTTAAGTCATACTATGAAGATATGGGAGAAGATAATAGAGAGGTAACGACAATTGGGGATGAACAGTTTGGCTTCATGCCTGGAAGAGGGACAGTGGATGCCATATTTGCCTTGAGACAAATGATGGAAAAGCATAGGAAGAAACAGAAAGGACTGCATATGGTCTTTATTGACCTGGAAAAGGCATATGGCCGATGTTAAGAGCAGTGTGGGCTTGACGAAAAGCCTCCCAGTATATGTTGGTCTGCATCAAGGGTCTGCTTTGAGTCCATATCTTTTTGATCTGGTCTTGGATGTAGTAACCCAGGTTATTAGAGATCAGTCTCCATGGTGTATGCTCTTTGCAGATGACATTGTACTGTGTTGCAACAGACGAGAGGTAGTGGAGGAGAAGCTTGAGGAGTGGAGAAGAGTGATGGAGGATAGAGGACTGAAAATCAGCAGGAAGAAGACAAAGTACTTGAGGTTGAGAGATTATGAGGATGGGGAGGTTAATTTGCAGGGGAAGGTGTTGAAAAGAGTTGAAAAGTTCAAGTGTTTGGGATCAACAGTAGCAGAGGATGGTGACCTAGAGTCAGAAATAACCCACAGAATACAAGCGGGATGGAAGAACTGGAAGAAAGTGTCTGGGGTGCTGTGCGACAGGAGAATAGGGATTAAGTTGAGGGGTAAAGTGCATAAGACAGTTGTGAGACCTGCGATGATGTATGGAGCAGAGACATGGGTAATAAAGAAGACACAGGAGAAAAAATTGGATGTGGCAGAGATGAGGATGTTGAGATGGATGTGTGGAGTGACAAGAAGCGATAAGATTAGAAACGAGGTAATTAGAGGTACCTCACAAGTTAGAGAAATATCAGATAAGATACAAGAAAGTAGACTACGATGGTATGGTCATGTCGTTAGGAGGGATGAACAGTATGTTGGGAGGAGGAGGATGGAAATGGATATACAGGGTAGGAGAAGGAGAGAGAGACCAAAGCGTAGGTGGATGGATTGCATCAACGACGACTTGAGGTCTAAAGGTTTGTTGGGTGAAGAGGAATGGGACAGAAACAAATGGAGAAAACTGGCCAGAAACATCGACCCCACATAAAAGTGGGAAAAGATGTAGACGAAGAATAATAATAATAATAATAATAATAATAATAATAATAATAATAATAATAATAATAATAATAATAATAATAATAATAGGATCTAAGGAGAATTTTTGGAATAGACATCATGAAAGTAATGCAGAGGTATATTAAAACCCAGCAGAGAGCTGGATATTCATTACACATCTTTTATAATCCCTTCACATCTGACAGGTCATTACACTCTCCGTCTCTGTTTTTCATTACAGCCTGGAAAAGGCTGTCTTATTTTAACTCTTGTTCATTCAACCAAAACTACATTATTTATTGTAAAAATAATGGTTTAATTACAAATTCGTAATAATAATAATAATAATAATAATAATAATAATAATAATAATAATAATAATAATAATAATAATAATAATAATAATAATAATAATAATAATAATCTCCACAATCATCATAAAAGGAAAATTATTGTTGCCAATAATAATAATAATAATAATAATAATAATAATAATAATAATAATAATAATAATAATAATAATAATAAGATCCAAGGAGAATTTTTGGAAGACATCATGAAAGTAATACAGAGGTATATTAAAACCCAGCAGAGAGCTGGATATTCATTACACATCTTTTATAATCCCTTCACATCTGACAGGTCATTATACTCTCCATCTCTGTTTCTCTTTACAGCCTGAAAAAGGCTGTTTTATTTTATCATTTTTTGGCCCATCCTGGTGTCACAATAATCTTTAAAAAAAAAAATAATATTTTTTTTTTTTTAGGTGTTCCTACTTCGCGGAAATTCACCTATCGCGGCCGGTCCCGTAACCGAACCCCCACGATAAACGAGGGATTACTGTAAGAACAAACAGCAAACATATTTTCAATATTACATTGTCAGGGAAATAGCGTGTGAGGGTGCATCAACTGATACGGAAGTAGCAAAATGTTTGCCAATAGAAGTTCGTTCTCCCGCATCCTACTCTTCTTCCACCACTTAATGCGATCTGATATTATGAAGAAAATTGAAAAAAGCATTAAGAACAAATAGCAAACATATTTTCAACATAATATCGTCAGGGAAATCGCATGTAAGGGTGCATCAGCTGATACGGAAGTGTGACAAAACATATGCATCCTCGTCCTCACCACCACCATCAGTGCTGCCAGAATAGATGAATGAGAGAAATGATAAATATAAAAAATATACATGTATGCTAGTAAGTTATTTCAAGTATCTTAAAGATGAAGTACATTTTTATTTAAATTACAGTATGTACTACCATCTTGTAATTAATATACATCTTAAAATGTACCATACATTTGAAAATAAAAACATCAGCATTATCTGGCAACCCTGGCCACCCTGCACATCCCAATGTAAGCCTGTTGCCAACAGCATAATATAGTGCAGTAATTTGTTTACTGTACAGTAAATCTGTATATCTTTTATACTGTACACTATTTGCATGTTAATGTAAATAACTACAGGTCTCTCTGCTTTGTTATGTACTTACAAAATAAGTTTAACTTATCTAATATCTTTGGTATAGTGTGTCTGGCCACCATGCATGTCCAAGTGTAAGCCTGTTGCCAATGGCATAATAGAGTGCATTAATTTGTTTACTGTACAGTAGTACAGCAAATCTGTATATCTTTTATACTGTACACTATTTGCATGTTAATACAAATAACTACAGGTCTTTCTGCTTTGTTATGTACTTATAAAATATGTTTCACTTATCTTATATCTTTGGTATAGAGTGTCTATGGGTGGTTGTGGAACGAGGTATGCCCTTTATCATCGTTTCCTATGGAAAATGACTCGTTTTTTCACGCGATTTTCCATTTACCCGTGACTTCTGAGAACCTATCTCCACGTTATTCTGAGAACTAGGTGGACATAAATAAATACAGCCATTAACTTGATATATGTGCATAGAACAAATTGTTCAGTGCACGAAGTTTGAATATACCTCACAAGCCAGGTATGTTGAAATATTGATTTACACTTTGTTCGCTTTTTCCGAATGTTTATAAGTCACGAAATTGGAATAACGGCCCTAAAAAATAATAGTAAAATAATACGCAATTCGCGAACAACACCCATGCAAATAAATTAAAAAAAAAAAAGTTTCATTTTAATAAATAATTGACTGCTTTGGAGGCACTGTTCCACCATGCTCCTCCTCTTCTACCGGTTAATGCAATCGGATATTATGAAGATAATGGAAAAAAAAGCATTATTAACAAACAGCAAACAAACTTTCAGTATATTATCGTCAGGAAAATAGCATGCAAGGGTGCATCAGCTGATACGAAAGTGGCAAAACGTTTGTGGATAGAGATTCATTCTCCCGCATTCTCCTCGTCTCCTACCGCTTAGTGCGATTGAATATTATGAAGAAAATTGAAAAAAGCATTAAGAACAAACAGCAAACAAATTTTCAATATAATATCTTCTGGGAAATAGCGTGCAAGGGTGCATCAGCTGATACGGAAGTGGCAAAACGTTTGTGGATAGAGGTTCAATCTCCCACATCCTCCTTCTCTTCTACCGCTTTATGCGATCGAATATTATGAAGAAAATTTTAAAAAAGCATTAGGAACAAACAGCAAACAAATTTTCGATATAGTATCGTCAGGGAAATAGCGTGTAGAGAATATATATATATTTCATTTAAGTTTCCCATGTACAGTACGATATACGCTTTCTTTGTAATGAATTGTATAGTTTTCTTTTTCTCTCAGCTGACTTTGTTTACGTTTAGATTTTGTGCAGCATGGTCGATATGTAAAGAAGATAGAATAATGTTTAGAACCACGGAATATTAATAACACTACAATCTTGAAAATTACATAAACCCCAAATAGAGTGAGTAAATAAATATTTTATGAGTAAGATATTATGCCTGAATAGTGATAAGCATCAGCTGATACAGAAGTAGCAAAACGTTTGCCGATAGAGGTTCGTTCTTCCGCATCCTCTTCCTCTTCTACCGCTTAATGCAATAGAATATTATGAAGAAAATTGAAAAAAAGCATTAAGAACAAACAGCAAACAAATTTTTGAGATAATATCATGAGGGAAATAGCGTGCGAGGGTGCATCAGCTGATGCGGAGGCTGCAAAACATTTGCATCCTCGTGCTCACTGCCACCACGCACGTCCCAGTGTATGCCTGTTGGCCACCGCATAATGGAGTGCATTAATTTGTTTACTGTACAGTAAATCTGTATATCTTTTATACTGTACACTATTTGCATGTTAATATAAGTAACTACAGGTCTTTCTGCTTTGCTATGTACTTATAAAATATGTTTTACTTATCTTATATCTTTGGTATAGTGTGTCTATGGACGGTTGTGGAACAACCTATGCCCATTATCGTTGTTTCTTATGGAAAATGACTCAATATATTATGCGAACATTAAAATACGCAGCACTTCTGAGAACCTATCTTGCGTTATTCCAAGAAGTGGGTGTATTAATAATTTATGGGCCTTTGTCGTAATGGCAGAAACGTGTAACTCGGAACGACGAAACCTGGGACTCATTCTATAACTTTTTTATAATAGAATTTTGATGCATTAGGGTATTGGTAAGTTGTAAGATTAAATGTTAAACCCATAAACTTCCATAGAGTTGACCAAGTCTTAATTATTCACTGAACAAGAACCTCCTTTTTGTTAATCATACACGAAGAGAAATGGAGCAGAAATTATTTGATGTTTGTGTTGTTTTAGAATGGGAAGGATTGCACCTGTAGTATCCTTTATATTTCTTTTATATAATTTTAGGACTTGCCACCTGTTTTTAATGGATATCAGATTGCCATACAGTGCTTAATGTAAGCCCTATCTTTTTTGCATAATATATTGTTCTATTATGGAGCACAAACTATTTTCAGCTATTAACTGTTGTATATCGGTATTGTTTTGCATCTTACATGATGACAGATACTTAGGATATGGTAGGCGAAGAGATCTCAAGAAAAGGTTGTAATAAATAAAATAAATGTATACAGTATAACAAAGTTCATATCTACTAAATACAAAGGGAACAGTGGTTTACTTGAATATGAAGGTGACATAAGAGAAAAAAATACATTTCTCCTGAAACAAAAAACACTGATATAATGCAGAAATGAGTTTTAAATGTGAGACAAATAGAATGATGAAAAGGGAAAATGAATGCAAACAGTAACAATATAAGGAAAAGAAGAATGTTTTACAGCATAATTAGAGATGACAAAAGAAAAGAAGAATGTTTTACAGCATAGATAGAATGATGAAAGAAAATTCAGAGGTAAGCCCTAGCAGAAGTGTATAGAAAAAAGGAAAATATTATAACGAATTTTACAGGAAAGAGAGAATGTTGAAGAAGAAAACACGTTTATTCAAAAGAAGTAAACCAAGTTCTTGGAATAACACGAAGATAGGTTCTTACAAGTGACATGTAATGTAACGAGTCATTTTCTATAAGAAACAATGATAATGGGCATAAATTCCTTTCACAACCATATATAGACACACTATGCCAAAGAGTTAAGATAAGTAACACATATTTTACAAGTACATAACAAAGCAGAAAGACCTGTAGCTATTTTTATTGAAAAACAAGTACTGTAGTTAAGAGTACAAAAGATATTCAGATTTACTGTACAGCAAGCAAATTAACATACTCTATTATGTGGTGGGCAACAGGCATACACTGGGACGTGCATGGTGGCGGTGAGCACGTAACTTAAGCGGTAGAAGAGGAGGATGCGGGAGAACGAACCTCTATCAGCAAACGTTTTGCCGCCTCCGTATCAGCTGATGCGCTCTCACACATGCTTTTTCCCTGACGATATTATATGGCAAGTTTGTTTGCTGCTTGTTCTTAATGCTCATCCACGTACATAGCATTTTCTTTATTCCCTCCATAATATCCGATCAAGAATATGAAGACTTGAGCGAAGTTAAACTAACACCAGCTTTTGCACTTTTCTTTACTCTTTCCACATATTCACACACAGTACGCAACGTACATTCACTATCTTGCATCGACAGTTTTATAGCTGCCGTACTCTCACCACGCTCATAGCGGGCCAACACTTGAAGTTTTACTTAAAGATTTTGCCTTGCTCGCTCTTTTGGGAGTAGAAGCACTTCCACAGTCTTTTCCTGGGCGTTTACTGGCCATGATATTACAGTATAAAATCTGTAAAATAAATACCACTGGAAATACAAACCTTAACACAAACACAGTTAGAACAAGCTATATATCCAAGCAGTATGCTGGGTAAAGAGACACTGAAGCACATTGCAGCATGGCGGAAAAGTGCCTTCGAGGCGGTCGCTTATTTACTGAAATAAAAAAAAAAAATTCACATTTTTTGCGCGGGCTTTATTCGTGTATTTCGCATTTTTATACTGTTATTTCTTGAGGGCGTTATTCCAATTTCGCTTATTTTAAAAATGCGTAAAAAGTGAGTTGAGTGTATGTGAACTTAAGGTTCACATTTCTATTCACCATAGAAATGAGCTAATTACAGATTTCACTAAGTGACTGACTTTTAATTAATTAAAAGCAACATCATCAGTGTCACACCGATTTCCAATTTTAGGAATATATAAGAAGACAATGTTCATCATTCCTATATATGGCTGAAGAATAGCTTAAAAAAATTTAAATAATGCGACTTATTGATGTATCTAATGTTACCAAAAAGCTTGTGAACTTCATGTCATTTATATAAATAGAATTGTTATCTCTGCTGACTTAAATGTTATTGAAAGAAAAGCGAGGTTTAAATATATTGGAACTTATTGTATCACACAAAATTGAGAATCATATACTTAGCAGAGGGTTAGTCATGTAAAGATATATAATTATGTAATAAGATGCAGGTATATTTTAAATGACATGTGACTTTGCCAAGATTAATATGTCCCTAAGGTTCTGATTTCAAACTTTGACAACAAGAGTTATTGGTGCTTGAGGTTGTGTTTAGGGTCAGATGAGAATATTGAATTTTCTGCATCTGAATTACTGAGCTCTTTGGGTCATGTTGTTCATACTTGAGGTCTTGTCTGGGCTCTCGCTCACTCTCATTTAAGATGTACATTA
>JAXCGZ010000207.1:15000-22500 GCA_037179515.1 Halocaridina rubra
GATCAGAAACACTAACAATGTTTTCATGTTTAGCTATTATTTCTTTTTTGTTTCACTGTAATATGCTTAGGCTTTTTAAGACTACAATCATAAACACTTTTCACTTTCTTAGGAGCCATAATGAGAGCTAATTTAAAGAAAAAAGCAAAAGAATGCTGGGAATCTACAATGAAAGAACATCAAATGAACTTCACATTGTGGACACCAATGCAGAATTGAGAGCAAACATGAGGTTGCCGTTGCGAACGTGGCCGCCCGGGCGGATGTGCATACAGTATTAAAGATACTCAGATAAACAAAATAATGAATAAATTATCTCACTCTATATGCGATGGACAACAGTTTTGAGGTGGCGGTGACCAATTAACTTGAGTGGTAGGTGGAAGGAGAGGGAGGAGCAGAAGAGGGGGAAATGGGAGAACTGTACTCTCACCAAGATCACCAACATTCCTTAGAACCGTGTTGGGACTCCCTCACATGCACCTGACGATAGAAGCGTGTTTTTACATGAATACACAGGGAATATGGGTCTAACATCAGTGGAATACTGGAGCCTGATGTTGGTTTCTAAGGTTCAGGTCCTGGGGAAGACAGTGCTAAGCCATAGCGACATTCTGACTGGATTATTCAAAAAGAATCTACCTAATATCCACAAACCATAGCTTGTGCCTTTGTTTGCAGTGTGGTCAGTCAGTACCCTCTACAAAATGGAACCTTCATCCTTATTAGGGTTATTTTTCCACATAAGTCAATGTTGTACTAGTACAGGGTATTTGTAGAGTCACTGTGCACTTATATATATATATATATATATATATATATATATATATATATATATATATATATATATATATATATATATATATATATATATATATATATATATATATATATATATATATATATATATATATATATATGTCGTAGGACTTTTGGGCTAGGTGTCAAAGGAAACATTGAACACTCTCTCCAGAGTGTGATAGGACGAGGCCTACGGTTAAAATGTGTTACGAAGATAGATAGCTGGTCCCATGGGACTCGGCATCTGGCGTTCAAATATCTCAAGAGGGTGAGATATAAACCAGTCCTTTATTCCCCATACCACACAGAAACCCTTGTCCTAAATGTGAAGTACATGCCCGGGGGAGATACCCAATGGCAATAGGCGATTACCACCCACTCCTTTGCAATAGGCTCGTTGGAATAGCCCCACCCCTTATAGGCGGGACTCCACTTCGAACCTGGAGTTGATTTGCAGGACTGGATGTCAAGACACGCCCCTGCCCTTGGGGTATTTCAAGAACCACCCAGGGCAGGCACAGAGAGTTGAGTTAGAGACCGGGCCTTGCCAGCAGCAGAGTTAACACAGTACAGCTGAGTTAGCCTCCCCCTTTCTGGGGTGGGACTCAGGAATTAGTCGTGACAGGAACTGTAGTAATAGGAGCTCTGAGTACATAGATGTTAAAATAAGAATAAACTAATATCAAGGAAGATGTCTTTCACCAACCACGCTACCATAATTATAAGTATATAACCCAGGAAGTAAAATCCCTATGTCAGTGGTGACACTCGGTGGGATACTATCTTACAAACTGGTGTCATTAGATGGGATAATAAAAAGCCCTACGACAGTGGTGGACAGCTCGGGATCAATCCACGCCGACACTTTACCGAAGAGAAAGAAGAAAAAAAAATAGAAGTATAAAACAATATATAGCATCTATGGAAGAAAAGTACAAGTGAAGAAACTTCAAGACACTTACCAGCAGTGAGAGAGTGACACCGAGAAAGTCAGAGCTCCCCCTTCACTTACAGTATCATATTATGAGATCCAGCCACTCTCCCCCGCCTCCGTATTGGCAAGGCCCCTCCCCAGCAGTAAAAGTATCAACGAAAGAATTTATGGAAGTCACCGTCGCACTGAGCCAAAGTGTGACCGGGGCATTGAGTGAAAATGCCCATTACAAGAAGTATAAGTTGCCGGATCCGACCAAGAAGATGGCTATTCGTCGATTTTACTCGAGAGATAGAGAATTGGACGGGAACCTCCAGCGCCCAGAAAGGAAAACCCCCTCCTTCCTTGCCTTCTGCCATGAAGTTTTTCAGGACCACCTCCTTAAAATAGCTAAGTACTTGTGATCTGTATCCAGTGAGTAATGGGACAATTAGTAAAAGAAATTGAGGTCGGTGGACGCCGCCATTTTATCTTGTAGTTATGCTTTGACTCAGCCAACCCGCCTATGAGGGGTGTGGCGCCTAATAAGTTGATAAAAGTAGAATTTCTGTACCCATTACTAACATGGATAATTTGTACTAATAGCTATAAGCAGTAATAAACTCCGTTTTTTGTTATAATTTGAGTAATGTAAAGAAATTTCGTTGGAAGTGCGTTCCATTTATTTGTATTAATGCTTAGATTGAATTTTAAGAACGCGAATGTATCGATTTTTTAATTGAAAATTTTTTGATATACGTGCAATCACTATTACAGTATATTAATTTCTTAAGTGTAAGAATTATAGTGAGTAATATACTTGAATCTGCTTTTAAGGTTTTACTTAGAACACGTGTGATTTTCGAGAAAGGAATGTGGAAGTGACCATTCGATCTCCCAACCTCGTTATTATAAATCTGTAGTAATTGTACTGATCCTTGATATTTTAAAGTACGTGTAAAATCATTTTTATATAAATTTCTTAAAGCGTAAGAAATAGAGTGTTAAGATTGCGCCTGTTTTCAAGGTTCTTTCTTTTTTTGTTTGTTTTTTTTTTCCCCGCGGGAGTAATGTTTTAGCGAAAGAAAGACATAAATGACAGATTGTTTTTTAATGTTGTTATGATGAAGGGATTAACATTACGATACGTGTGTGGCATTTTATTTTTGAAGAATAAGAAATTTTGTGATATTGTTTAGAGATGAGTTTTTTAATTTCGCGCTATGCAGGCGAAAGTAAGAGTAAATTAGAGGAATTTGTGCTGTCCTAGAATAGGGAAGGTTTTTCAGTGTCACCCAAACGTAGCTTCAAGGGAGTAGAATGTTTGTTTGTTCGTTAGAATGGGACCTAGGACTGGTGAGGAAGTCTGTGACCGCACGGCTCAGCCGAGATTTCACCGTTACTCTCCTTCAGAGAGATAAGGGAAAGGGAAACCAACGCGTTGTAAATAAAAGGGAATTTTACAGAAAGGGGATGATTGTCTTGAAAGTGATATAGCGAATGTGATAGCGAATGAGTATGAATGACTGGGGGTATAATGGGGGGGTTGCTCTAGGGGGTGAAATCGCGGAAAGCACCGTTAGGAAGCATGATTGGGGAGTCTGCGAAGATCGTTCCCCTGCTCCGCCAGGTCCTTCTGCATGCCATATCAGAGTGTATTTATGGGAGGTGATGCGCTGTTGCAATATCTAGTGAGGGATATGTTTGAGAAAGTAATTCTCCACCTGCCCAGATATGGTCGAAATGCCAAGTTTGTTTTATTTTTGTTTTGTCCCCTACTCCGCCATTGAGATTATTATTCGATTTCCGAGAGATTCCAAGATAGATGTTACGTGATAAAGGACGTGAATCTATGAATGATTCTTTATTTTCTTTGCTAGCTGCAGTATATACATTATTTGTCTGAAGAGATATGTTAGATTGATAAAATAAAACTTTGCGAGTTTTAGCCATGATAATGTTTTATCAAAATTATTTCAGCTTGGTCATAAAGAAAGAGTGAGAGCTGACACGAAATGACAACAAGAATGTTACACAGCTGTATCCCGTATTTGAGAGAGCAGAAGTTTATCCAGAAGCCAAAAGAACAGGGGAGAAAACAGCGCCCACATGCGCACCCCCGTAAAAGCAAACAGACAGAGCAGTTATAAGTCAAATTCGAGATAGTAAAAGAATATATATATTTTATGTTTGAATTGTTTATGTACAACTCCGTACGAGATTTTGAAACTTAAGCAAAATGCATTCTTTACTGTTGCTAATGAAATATACTTTTTGTTTTTATTATTGCATACACAGGGACAGACTTTTTATATTTTTTTCAGATACCCGTTTTTTTTATATAGTTCTTTTTGTATTGAAGAAATCTTTAAAATCTTACTTAAAGAGTTTTGAAAAGATTATCTAGAGATAACTATGGTTAATCCCTATCATTTTCATGAATTTTAGATTACAATTGAGCTAATTAAAGATAATTGAGATTATTAGAGATTATTTGCTGAGTTTTAAATTTAAAACTAATGATATTTAAGTCATTATAAGACGTCTGTTAAGAAAAAGATATTTGTACTTTTGTTGATAGTAGTAGGGATAGTGTCACATATGATTTTAATCTTTTGTTTTAATTTCATCAGAGTGGGTGCGCTCCGACTCAACCCTCTGATTTATAGCAAGAAAAGAATTGTCATTATAGACGAGGATGTGTATGCTGTTACAGTAAAGTCCTTATCAAGATTAAACAGAAAGGAATGGATTTATGCTTCGACAGTTCTGCAGTTGTACACTAAGTTCTTTTTGCTTTTGTTTTTGTTAATGAGGGAATGAGAATAGCCGCTGACAATAAACGTAAGACTCTATCGATAGTCATTGCTAACGTTTGTTCACGTTCATTTGTTTATTTATTTTATTATTAGAGATACTCTGCGACAATTTTTTATTTTCAGTACAAGTAAAAGACAGAGGCCCATCTCAGCTGACTTGTGAGTGGAAACCGCAACGTATTTCACGGTCGCCCAGCTCTCTCTCTCTCTCTCTCTCTCTCTCTCTCTCTCTCTCTCTCTCTCTCTCTCTCTCTCTCTCTCTCTCTCTCCTACCTTTCACTCGACTCTGAGCCTGACAGAGGCTCCGTTCAATGCTAAAAGAATGTAGCCGTCTTTGATTTTTTTGTGTGTTTTTTTTCCAGCGAAGCTAGGCGATAATTGTGCCTACATTTTATTGCAGTCGATAGATTGTTGCATGCTGTTATTGCATAAATACTGATAAGACATCGGTAGTACCGCCATTTGCATAAATGTTTGTGCCACATGTCGCAACTGTTTAGAGAATAGATAGAACTCCCATTGACAAATTGTGGAGCCAGCGAGTTGCCACTTATGCTCTATATATATACATTGATTATGACAGCAGGAATTTAAATATTAAAAGAGACTGTGTTAGAATGAGCATTACTATGAAGTATAAGTATAGAACTCTGTTCTTACTTCTGAATGCCAGTCTCCATTGTATATATATTGATATTTCTGATTTAGTATATTTATTTTTATTGTTTATTATTCTTATTTTTAGATCATGATTATTAGTAATGTTATTATGTTGACTGATATTGTTGCTATCTCTCAATGGCCTGTTGCTAATTATTATTTTTGAAATGAAATCAGCAGTAACTTGATGATTTGTATCTTTTATCTGAATTCATACTTGATGTTACTGTAGCCACCGCTAATAAGAATGTTTCTTTAGTGGCTTTTCTCAGCATTTAATGATTGTTCTTTTTGACATTTATAGTAGAGTAATGCTATGTAGCAGTTGCTAAGCCCTAAGTATCTTGGAATAATAATCTAGTTGTGTAGACACATACCTTCCATTACCACCCTATTCCTAGGCAGCCCCGACCTGCAAGTTCTAAAAGTCTTTAGATTTTGTCCGCTCAGACAAGTCCCTAGTGCCCATTGAATAGAGATTGCAATCACTTGCAGTTGCAGGGGAGGCAAAGTATAGCCTCGATTACCAACGTATGGCCATTGTTGGTACCCTGAAGTCATAGGGAACCTTTCTTACAACTGTAGTAGTGACAGAGGTTCAAATTTTCATCCCGAGATCTGCTTCGAAGGTACGTGTGGATGGCCGTACGGAAGAGAATCGCTGTGACGTTGCAGGTCTCCTGCGTGGTGGTCTTAGTCAAGATCGGCCGAGGGCGGGACGAGGAAGCCAGGCTGGAAGGATTAGAAAGGTGCCGAATCCTTCCTTTTTGTCTTGCCTATCCGAGTAAAGGAGATATGGTAACAAACCTGGGCCTGCAGCAAGGACGGCGGGGGAGTGAAAAAAAAAAAAAATGAAATCCCCGAGGGAAACCGTGGAATCGCGCCTAGCAAGAATTCATGAGCAAGGGACAGAGAAAATAAAAGTCGTCCTAGACAGAGAAAACAGTCCTAAAAAAATAAAAGTTTTAAACTACTTTAAAAAACCATGTAATCTTGATGAAATCCCAGAAACAAGGAAATCCCCATACATGTCATAACTGTAGTGAAAAGAGAGGAAAAGAAACACAGAAATATTTTAAAATATTTTAATAATACCTTTAGAAGCCACGTAAACGCGTTGATGGGATTCAAACAGAAAGAAAAATAATCCCTATACATGTCCAAACTTTAGTGAAGAGAGAAAGAAGGGTATTTAAAAATCCCTTATTAGTTAATTAAAATTACCCCCGTATTAGAACTGAAAAAATGGGAAAGAAAATGTCCCCACCGTCTTTGTCCACTGTGCTAAAAGACAAAATATTTTTATTTTTATTTTTATTTTTTTTTGTTTTACTAGCTTTAAGATAATTTTAAGCGAAAACTCAGAGTCTCCCTTAGATATAGTTTTGAATAAGTGCCATTGATAAATTGTATGATTTGCACTAAGATTAATAAGTTGTTTTTCTGCTTAAATAATATTAGTGTTTTGTTTTAGCATTATTATTATTTGAATTATGATTTAATCTTTGTGTCCATTAAGTTCTCCTATCCATTGGTCTCTGAATAGTAATTGAATATGGAAATAGTGAATGTTTTAACTTTACTAAAAGTAACAAATGTTTTGTTTGAGGATAAATTGTATGATTTGCACTAAGATTAATAAGTTGTTTTTCTGCTTAAATAATATTAGTGTTTTGTTTTAGCATCATTATTATTTGAATTATGATTTAATCTTTGTGTCCATTAAGTTCTCCTATCCATTGGTCTCTGAATAGTAATTGAATATGGAAATAGTGAATGTTTTAACTTTACTAAAAGTAACAAATGTTTTGTTTGAGGATAAATTGTATGATTTGCACTAAGATTAATAAGTTGTTTTTCTGCTTAAATAATATTAGTGTTTTGTTTTAGCATTATTATTATTTGAATTATGATTTAATCTTTGTGTCCATTAAGTTCTCCTATCCATTGGTCTCTGAATAGTAATTGAATATGGAAATAGTGAATGTTTTAACTTTACTAAAAGTAACAAATGTTTTGTTTGAGGATAAATTGTATGATTTGCACTAAGATTAATAAGTTGTTTTTCTGCTTAAATAATATTAGTGTTTTGTTTTAGCATCATTATTATTTGAATTATGATTTAATCTTTGTGTCCATTAAGTTCTCCTATCCATTGGTCTCTGAATAGTAATTGAATATGGAAATAGTGAATGTTTTAACTTTTCTAAAAGTAACAAATGTTTTGTTTGAGGAGTAGTTTGTAAGGCTTAATTTTAAGACAAATCAATGCCCCTAATAATGATAGGAATAGAATTTATTAAGATA
>JAXCGZ010000207.1:25000-50000 GCA_037179515.1 Halocaridina rubra
TATATATATATATATATATATATATATATATATATATATATATATATATATATACTCAATTCGCTTTTTACGCGTTGCTATAATACGGGAAATTGGAATAGCGCCTCAAAAGAATAATACTAAAAAAATACGAAATATGCGAACTACGCACGTGAGCTCGAGAAAAAGCAAAAAAAATGGTTGTTTAGTAACTAAGGGCCGGCCTCTGAGGCAGTTTCCCACCATGCTGCTATGAGCTTTAGTCACTCTTCACCCGGTATTAACCCCAACAACAACCAGTGGTTTGCACTCCCCCTTCCTCCCCCCTTCTCCTCCCTCCCCTACATCATAAGTCTCATCCCCCTCTCCTACCGCTAACTGCAGATAAGGATCAGTTCTCAGGGTTCGTTAATTTTTTTGCTCTACAGTATTTATTTGTAAATCTGTATCTTTTATTCTCTACACTATTTGCATGTTAATATAAGTAACTATAGGTCTTTCTGCTTTGTTATGTACTTATAAAATATGTTTTACTTATCTTATTACGTAGGTATAGTGTGTTTATGTACGGTTGTTGAATGTCTATATGCCTATTATCATTGTTTCTTATGGTAAATGACTGGTTACATTACGCGAATTTTACGTTATACGTCACTACTGAGAGCCTTTCTTCTTTTACTTAGGTAATCATTTCTTGCTCATATGTAAGTCTGCCAGGCATTTATATTTTTTCCCCTCCTATACCTATTCCAGCACCTGTCTCTCTGATCCTTAGCTCTCTTACACTCATTACTGAACTATATCCCTCTTGCATGAATAATTCCTATTTTGGTGGATGGTATGCAACGAGTAACTATCTACCCATATTCCTCACAAAAGATTTCGTACATCTCTTGTACAGATTTGCTGTTAATTAAGATCATCCAGTCAATAACTGCAAAAAGATAATTAATTTTGTTGTAATATCCTTTCAGATAGGTTCTCCTCATGTCCTTCTCAGTGTCCCTACTTTCAGGCAGAACATCATCAATTATATACTCCATCAACAACACACAGTGGTCATTTTTTTCCAATTAGTGGTGCATACTCAATATTGTCGATATCCAACTCATTATCTGTGAAATCTAGATCGAGCAGTGATGGCTCATCCCCGCCCCTGGCCCTCGTTGATTCCAGTACTTGTTGGTGTAGAAAATTTCCTTGAACACAATCTAGGAATTTTACCCCAAATGATTCCTCCCCACTGTGCAGGTCAAGATTTATCCAATCTATCTCTCTATGAATAAAATCTCCCATTATCAATATTCTATACTTTCTCTCCTGTGTGATGTTAACAAATGAGTTTCTAACTTCGATAATACCAATATGACTCTACTCATATATCTCTAGCCTTATTTGACGAGAGACGTAATCCTCGTCTGTCATTTTGTCCATGGATGATTTTATGTGCGCTTTTAGCGGTGTGTGTAATTACCTAATTGTGTGTGATTACCTAATTGTGCTTATGAGAAAGAGTCCAAAGCTCGTATCTTCTCGTGTGTGTGTGCGTGTGTGATTACCTAATTGTGATTACCTACTTGTGTTTACGGAAAAGAGCCCAAAGCTCGTATCTTCCCGTCTCCTGATTGGTTCCATTTTCTACTTAGTGATACTTATCATACCTGTCCTTAAAACTATGGACTGAGTTAGCATTAACTACCTCCTCGCTTAGCCAATAATCAACTACTCTTACACTAAAAAGATACTTCCTTACATCCTGCAAAGAAGTTTTCTTACGAAGCTTCAAACATGACCTCTAGTTCTAGAGCCAGCCATATCAAAATATCGATCCCTATCCACTCTATCATAACCATGAAGGAATTAAAACACTGCCACCATATCCCCCCTTAATCTTCTAGCTTCGAGTGATGGTAAGTCTAATTCCCTCTGCCTCTCATGAAAACTGAGATTGTGAATTTCTGGCACCAATTTTGTGGTATGTCTTTGAACTTTTTCAAGCTTAGCTATGTGCTTTTTCAAGTGTGGATTCTAAAAGGGGGCTGCATATTCAAGTTTTAGCCTCTAATAGGTTACACAAATATTCCTGAACATTTCCTTGTCCATGTGCCTGAAGGCTACCATTACATTTGATAAGAAAGCTTATGCTGCCCTTACTATTCCATTTATATGTATTTCTGGATACAAATCTGTCAGTATGCTTACTCCTAGATCTCTCTCATTTTCTGTCTCTTAAAGTTGCACTCCAACCACCGAGTAGTCACGCTTGGGCCTTCTTGCACTTGTACCCATTCTCATTACCTTACATTTTGAAGTATTGAATTTCATTAGCCACTTTTCTGACCACTCATTGAGGCTATTTAGATCTTCCTGAAGTTCTCTACCATTGTCCTCGTTTCTTACTTTCTTCACAATCTTTGCATCATCTGCAAACATATTCATAAATGAATTTACAGACTCTGGTAGGTCATTTACATATACAAGGAACAAAAGTGGCCCTAAAGCTGAACCCTGTGGAACCCCACTACTAACTCTTCTCCATTGAGACATTGAGTGTCTTACTCTAACCCTCTGTTCCCTTCCTTCTAAATAAGTTTTTATCCATTCCAAGACATTTCCACCTACTCTAGCCATTGCTTGCAGCTTCTTAATAAGTCTCCTATGTGGAACAGTGCCAAATGCTTTCTGGAAGTCTATTAACATGCAATGTGTGTAATTACCTAATTGTGAATACCTAATTGTGTTCACGGGAAAGAGCCCAAAGCTCGTATCGTCCCGTATCCTGATCAGTTCCATTTTGTACTTAGTGATACTTATCATACCTGTCCTTAAAACTATGGATTGAGATGACATCAACTACCTCCTCGCTTAGCGAATTCCAATTATCAACTACTCTTACACTGAAAAAGTATTTCCTTACATCCTGCAAAGAAGCTTTCTTACGAAGCTTCAAACTATGACCTCTAGTTCTAGAGCCAGCCATATCAAAATATCGATCCCTATCCACTCTGTCATAACCATGAAGGAATTTAAACACTGTCACCATATCCCCCCTCACTCTTCTAGCTTCGAGCCATGGTAAGTCTAATTCCCTCAGCCTCTCATCATAACTGAGATTACGTATTTCTGGAACCAGTTTCGTGGCATGTCTTTGAACTTTTTCAAGCTTAGCTATGTGCTTTTTCAAGTGCGGGTTCCAAAAGGGGGCTGCATATTCAAGTTTTGGCCTAACATAGGTTACATAAATATTTCTAAACATTTCCTTGTCCATGTGCCTGAAGGCTACCCTTACATTTGATAAGAAGGCATATGCTGCCCTTACTATGCCATTTATATGTATTTCTGGATACAAATCTGTCAGTATGTTTACTCCTAGATCTCTCTCATTTTCTGTCTCTTGAAGTTGTGCTCCAGCCACCGAGTAGTCAAGCTTGGGTCTTCTTGCACTTATACACATTCTCATTACCTTATGTTTTGAAGTATTGAATTTTCTGACCACTCATGCAGACTATTTAGATCTTCCTGAAGTTCTCTACCATTGTTCTTGTTTCCTACTTTCTTCACAATCTTTACATCATCTGCAAACACATTCATGAATGAATTTACAGACTCTGGTAGGTCATTTACATATACAAGGAACAAAAGTGGCCCTAAAGCTGAACCCTGTGGAACTCCACTACTAACTCTTCTCCATTCAGACACTGAGTGTCTTACTCTAATCCTCTGTTCCCTTCCTTCTAAGTAAGTTTTTATCCATTCCAAGACATTTCCACCTATTCTAGCCATTGCTTGCGTCTTCCAAATAAGTCTCCCATGTGGAACAGTGTCAAACGCTTTCTGGAAGTCTAGGAATATACAATCTGCTCATGCTCGTGTGTGTGTGTGATTATCTAATTGTGTGATTACCTAATTGTGTTTACGGAAAAGAGCCCAAAGCTCGTATCTTCCCGTCTCCTCATCGGTTCCATTTTATACTTAGTGATACTTATCATACCTGTCCTTAAAACTATGGATTGAGATAGCATTAGCTACCTCCTCGCTTAGCCAATTCCAATTATCAACTACTCTTACAATGAAAAAGTATTTCCTTACATCCTGCAAACAAGTTTTCTTACCAAGCTTCAAACTATGACCTCTAGTTCTAGAGCCAGCCATATCAAAATATCGATCCCTATCCACTCTATCATAACCATGAAGGAATTTAAAGACTGTCACCATATCCCCCGTCACTCTTCTAGCTTCGAGTGATGGTAAGTCTAATTCCCTCAGCCTCTCATCATAACTGAGATTGCGTATTTCTGGCACCATTTTTGTGGCATGTCTTTGAACTTTTTCAAGCTTAGCTATGTGCTTTTTCAAGTGCGGATTCCAAAAGGGGGCTGCATATTCGAGTTTTGGCCTCACATAGGTTACATAAATATTTCTGAACATTTCCTTGTCCATGTGCCTGAAGGCTACCCTTACATTTGATAAGAATGCATATGCTGCCCTTACTATGCCATTTCTATGTATTTCTGGAGACAAATCTGCCAGTATGTTTACTCCTAGATCTCTCTCATTTTCTGTCTCTTAAAGTTGTACTCCAGCCACCGAGTAGTCAAGCTTGGGCCTTCTTGCACTTGTACCCATTCTCATTACCTTACATTTTGAAGTATTGAATTTCATTAGCCACTTTTCTGACCACTCATGCAGATTATTTAGATCCTCCTGAAGTTCTCTACCATTGTTCTCGTTTTTTACTTTCTTCACAATCTTTTCATCATCTGCAAACATATTCATGAATGAATTTACAGACTCTGGTAGGTCATTTACATATACAAAGAACAAAAATGGCACTAAAACTGAACCCTGTGAAACTCAACCACTAACTCTTCTCCATTCAGACACTGAGTGTCTTACTCTAAGCCTCTGTTCCCTTCCTTCTAAGTAAGTTTTTATCCATTCCAAAATATTTCCACCTATTCTAGCCATTGAGTGCAGCTTCCTAATAAGTCTCCCATGTGGTACAGTGTCAAACGCTTTCTGGAAATCTAGGAATATGCAATCTGCCCAGCCCTCTCTTTCCTGTAAGATTTGGCTTACCTCATCATAGAAATCTAATAAGTTTGTTACTGTTGATCTACCTTCTCTGAAGCCATGTTGCCTCACTGACAAAAAGTTGAAGGATTTCAAGTGAAGAGAGATATGTTTCCTTAGTAGTTTCTCCATAACTTTGCAAACTATGCTGGTCAAGGAAACTGGTCTATAGTTCAGAGCCGTATCCCTCCTTCCCTTTTTGAAGATAGGTATCACATTTGCTTGTTTCCAGCATCTTGGAATCTCCCCTTACTCCAGTGACTTTTTAAATATGATACTTAGTGCCACTGATATTGAGTTTGCGCATTTTTTTAGCACATGAGGGGATATGTCATCAGGACCTGTAGCCTTATGAACATCTAAATCCATCAGCGCTTTGCATACCTCTGTGGCTGTAAGGTTGATGTTCTCTAATACCGGCCCTTGAGCTTCTATTACTGCAATCTGAGGGGGTGGGGTATTTTCTACTGTAAATACTGACTGAAACTCCTTGTTCAATTCTTTGCAGATCTCTTCATCCGTCTCAGTGATGCTTCCATCTGCTCTCTTTAGCCTTAAAACCTGTTCTTTTACCTTCAGATTTCCTCTGATAAAGCTGTGGAAAAGCTTGGGATTTTCTTTAGCCTTCCTGGTGATGTCCCTCTCATAGTCTCTCTCTGCCTCTCTCCTTTTACTTAGGTAGTCATTTCTTGCTCTTTTGTAGGTTTGCCAGGCATTTATGTTTTTTCTCCTCCTATGCCTTTTCCAGCATTTGTCTCTCCACTCCTTAGCTCTTTTACACCCATTATCGAACCATTTCTCTCTGGCATGAATTACACCTACTTTGGTGACAGGTATGCAGCAATCTACTATCTTCCCATATTTCTCACAAAAGATGTCATACATTTCTTGTACAGATTTGTTGTAAAATAAGGTTCTCCAGTCAATAACTGCAAAAAGCTCATTCATTTTGATGTAATCTCCTTTCGGATAGTTCCTCCTCATGTCCTCAGTGCCTCTACTCTCAGGAAGAATATCTTCAATGATATACTCCATCAACAGCACACAGTGGTCACTCTTTCCAACCGGTGGTTCATACTCAAGTTTTTCAATATCCAACACATTATCTGTGAACACTAGATCAAGTAGTGATGGCTCATACCCACCCCTGGCCCTTGTTGGTCCCATTACATGTTGGTGTAGGAAATTCCCTTGTACGCAATCTAGGAATCTTCCCCGAATGAGTCCTCACCACTGTGTGGGTCAAGATTTACCCAGTCTATCTCTTTATGATTAAAGTCTCTCATAATCAAAATCCTACATTTTTTTTCCCGTGCCATGTTAACAACTGAGTTTATGACTTCAATAGTACCTATATGACTTTCCTTATAAACTTCAAGCCTATTTTGGTTCCTTGGTGGGTTATATGCAACAGTTATTATAATGCTCTCTGACCCAGTATTTATGCGAGCAACAAGAAATTCCTTGAACTCACTTTCTATAGCCAAGTTTATTTCTTCAACTTGAATCCTTTCACTTATGAGCAGTGCTATCCTTCCACCAGTCCTCTCAGATCTTTCAACCCTTAGTATTCTGAAGCCCTTAGGAAAAACTGTGACACTGTTTATGTCCTCACTCAACTTAGTCTCTGTAATTGCTACTATATCTGCCTTACTGTTGTGAATCCTGTGTGTGTGTGTGATTACCTAATTGTTATTACCTAATTGTGTTTACGGAAAAGAGCCCAAAGCTCGTATCTTCCCGTCTCCTCATCGGTTCCATTTTAGACTTAGTGATACTTATCATACCTGTCCTTAAAACTATGGATTGAGATAGCATTAACTACCTCCTCGCTCAACGAATTCCAAATATCAACTACTCTTACACTGAAAAAGTATTTCCTTACATCCTGCAAACAAGTTTTCTTACCAAGCTTCAAACTATGACCTCTAGTTCTAAAGCCAGCCATATCAAAATATCGATCCCTATCCACTCTATCATAACCATGAAGGAATTTAAACACTGTCACCATATCCCCCCTCACTCTTCTAGCTTCGAGTGATGGTAAGTCTAATTCCCTCAGCCTCTCATCATAACTGAGATTGCGTATTTCAGGCACCAGTTTCGTGGCATGTCTTTGAACTTTTTCAAGCTTAGCTATGTGCTTTTTCAAGTGCGGATTCCAAAAGGGGGCTGCATATTCGAGTTTTGGCCTCACATAGGTTACATAAATATTTCTGAACATTTCCTTGTCCATGTGCCTGAAGGCTACCCTTACATTTGATAAGAATGCATATGCTGCCCTTACTATGCCATTTCTATGTATTTCTGGAGACAAATCTGCCAGTATGTTTACTCCTAGATCTCTCTCATTTTCTGTCTCTTGAAGTTGTACTCCAGCCACCGAGTAGTCAAGCTTGGGCCTTCTTGCACTTGTACCCATTCTCATTACCTTACATTTTGAAGTATTGAATTTCATTAGCCACTTTTCTGACCACTCATGCAGATTATTTAGATCCTCCTGAAGTTCTCTACCATTGTTCTCGTTTTTTACTTTCTTCACAATCTTTGCATCATCTGCAAACATATTCATGAATGAATTTACAGACTCTGGTAGGTCATTTACATATACAAGGAACAAAAGTGGCCCTAAAACTGAACCCTGTGGAACTCCACTACTAACTCTTCTCCATTCAGACACTGAGTGTCTTACTCTAACCCTCTGTTCCCTTCCTTCTAAGTAAGTTTTTATCCATTCCAAAACATTTCCACCTATTCTAGCCATTGATTGCAGCTTCCTAATAAGTCTCCCATGTGGTACAGTGTCAAACGCTTTCTGGAAGTCTAGGAATATGCAATCTGCCCAGCCCTCTCTTTCCTGTAAGATTTGGCTTACCTCATCATAAAATTCTAATAAGTTTGTTACTGTTGATCTACCTTCTCTGAAGCCATGTTGCCTCACTGACAAAAAGTTGAAGGATTCCAAGTGAAGAGAGATATGTTTCCTTAGTAGTTTCTCCATAACTTTGCAAACTATGCTGGTCAAGGAAACTGGTCTATAGTTCAGAGCCGTATCCCTCCTTCCCTTTTTGAAGATAGGTATCACATTTGCTTGTTTCCAGCATCTTGGAATCTCCCCCGACTCCAGTGACTCCTTAAATATGATACTTAGTGCCACTGATATTGTGTTTGCGCATTTTTTAAGCACATGAGGGGATATGTCATCAGGACCTGTAGCTTTATGAACATCTAAATCCATCAGCGCTTTGCATACCTCTGTGGCTGTAAGGTTGATGTTCTCTAATACCGGCCCTTGAGCTTCTATCACTGTAATCTGAGGGGGTGGGGTATTTTCTACTGTAAATACTGACTGAAACTCCTTGTTCAATTCTTTGCAGATCTCTTCATCCGTCTCAGTGATGCTTCCATCCGCTCTCTTTAGCCTTAAAACCTGTTCTTTTACCTTCAGTTTTCCTCTGATAAAGCTGTGGAAAAGCTTGGGATTTTCTTTAGCCTTCCTGGTGATGTCCCTCTCATAGTCTCTCTCTGCTTCTCTCCTTTTACTTAGGTAGTCATTTCTTGCTCTTTTGTAGGTTTGCCAGGCATTTATGTTTTTTCTCCTCCTATACCTTTTCCAGCATTTGTCTCTCCACTCCTTAGCTCTTTTACACCCATTATCGAACCATTTCTCTCTGGCATGAATTACACCTACTTTGGTGACAGGTATGCAGCAATCTACTATCTTCCCATATTTCTCACAAAAGATGTCATACATTTCTTGTACAGATTTGTTGTAAAATAAGGTTCTCCAGTCAATAACTGCAAAAAGCTCATTCATTTTGATGTAATCTCCTTTCGAATAGTTCCTCCTCATATCCTCAGTGCCTCTACTCTCAGGAAGAATATCTTCAATGATATACTCCATCAACAACACACAGTGGTCACTCTTTCCAATTGGTGGTTCATACTCAAGTTTTTCCATATCCAACACATTATCTGTGAACACTAGATCAAGTAGTGATGGCTCATCCCCACCCCTGGCCCTTGTTGGTTCCATTACATGTTGGTGTAGGAAAATCCCTTGTACGCAATCTAGGAATCTTGCCCCGAATGAGTCCTTACCACTGTGTGGCTCAAGATTTATCCAATCTATCTCTTTATGATTAAAGTCTCTCATAATCAAAATCCTACATTTTTTTTCCCGTGCCATGTTAACAACTGAGTTTATGACTTCAATAGTACCTATCTGACTTTCCTCATAAACTTCAAGCCTATTTTGGTTCCTTGGTGGATTGTATACAACAGTTATTATAATGCTCTCTGACCCAGTATTTATGCGAGCAACAAGAACTTCCTTGAACTCACTTTCTATAGCCAAGTTTATTTCTTCAACTTGAATCCTTTCACTTATGAGCAGTGCTATCCCTCCACCAGTCCTCTCAGATCTTTCAACCCTTAGTATTCTGAAGCCCTTAGGAAAAACTGTGACACTGTTTATGTCCTCACTCAACTTAGTCTCTGTAATTGCTACTATATCTGCCTTACTGTTGTGAATCCTATCTTTTAATTCTACTGCCTTACCAGCTAATCCATCAGCATTTGTGTATAACAATCTTAATGAGGCCCCATCCCCTGATCTCCTGTCAATATCTTCTTTATCTGCCCTTTGTCTGGAAGAACTCTATAACGAAAAATTTTCTTCTGTTCTTCATTTCTTTCATGTGTGTGTGTGTGTGTGTGTGTGTGTGTGTGTGTGTGTGTGTGTGTGTGTGTGTGTGATTACCTAATTGTGTTTACGAGAAAGAGCCCAAAGCTCGTATCTTCCCGTCACCTGATCGGTTCCATTTTAGACTTAGTGATACTTATCGTACCTGTCCTTAAAACTATGGATTGAGATAGCATTAACTACCTCCTCGCTTAGCCAATTCCAAATATCAACTACTCTTACACTGAAAAAGTATTTCCTTACATCCTGCAAACAAGTTTTCTTACGAAGCTTCAAACTATGACCTCTAGTTCTAGAGCCAGCCATATCGAAATATCGATCCCTATCCACTCTATCATAACCATGAAGGAATTTAAACACTGTCACCATATCCCCCCTTACTCTTCTAGCTTCGAGTGATGGCAAGTCTAATTCCCTCAGCCTCTCATCATAACCGAGATTGCGTATTTCTGGCACCAGTTTCGTGGCATGTCTTTGAACTTTTTCAAGCTTAGCTATGTGCTTTTTCAAGTGCGGATTCCAAAAGGGGGCTGCATATTCGAGTTTTGGCCTCACATAGGTTACATAAATATTTCTGAACATTTCCTTGTCCATGTGCCTGAAGGCTACCCTTACATTTGATAAGAATGCATATGCTGCCCTTACTACGCCATTTATATGTATTTCTGGAGACAAATCTGCCAGTATGTTTACTCCTAGATCTCTCTCATTTTCTGTCTCTTGAAGTTGTACTCCAGCCACCGAGTAGTCAAGCTTGGGCCTTCTTGCACTTGTACCCATTTTCATTACCTTACATTTTGAAGTATTGAATTTCATTAGCCACTTTTCTGACCACTCATGCAGATTATTTAGATCCTCCTGAAGTTCTCTACCATTGTTCTCGTTTTTTACTTTCTTCACATTCTTTGCATCATCTGCAAACATATTCATGAATGAATTTACACACTCTGGTAGGTCATTTACATATACAATGAACAAAAGTGGCCCTAAAACTGAACCCTGTGGAACTCCACTACTAACTCTTCTCCATTCAGACACTGAGTGTCTTACTCTAACCCTCTGTTCCCTTCCTTCTAAGTAAGTTTTTATCCATTCCAAGACATTTCCACCTATTCTAGCCATTGATTGCAGCTTCCTAATAAGTCTCCCATGTGGAACAGTGTCAAACGCTTTCTGGAAGTCTAGGAATATGCAATCTGCCCAGCCCTCTCTTTCCTGTAAGATTTGGCTTACCTCATCATAAAATTCTAATAAGTTTGTTACTGTTGATCTTCCTTCTCTGAAGCCATGTTGCCTCACTGACAAAAAGTTGAAGGATTCCAAGTGAAGAGAGATATGTTTCCTTAGTAGTTTCTCCATAACTTTGCAAACTATGCTGGTCAAGGAAACTGGTCTATAGTTCAGAGCCGTATCCCTCCTTCCCTTTTTAAAGATAGGTATCACATTTGCTTGTTTCCAGCAGTGTGTGTGTGTGTGTGTGTGTGTGTGTGTGTGTGTGTGTGTGTGTGTGTGTGTGTTTGTGTGATTACCTAATTGTGATTACCTAATTGTGTTAACGGGAAAGAGCCCAAAGCTCGTATCTTCCAGTCTCCTGATCGCTTCCATTTTGTACTTAGTGATACTTATCATACCTGTCCTTAAAACTATGGATTGAGATAGCATTAACTACCTCCTCGCTTAGCGAATTCCAATTATCAACTACTCTTACACTGAAAAAGTATTTCCTTACATCCTGCGAAGAAGTTTTCTTACGAAGCTTCAAACTGTGACCTCTAGTTCTAGAGCCAGCCATATCAAAATATCGATCCCTATCCACTCTATCATAACCATGAAGGAATTTAAAGACGTGTGTGTGTGTGTGTGTGTGATTACCTAATTGTGATTACCTAACTGTCATTACGGGAAAGAGCCCAAAGCTCGTATCTTCCCGTCTCCTGATCGGTTCCATTTTATACTTAGTGATACTTATCATACCTGTCCTTAAAACTATGGATTGAGATAGCATTAACTACCTCCTCGCTTAGCGAATTCCAATTGTGTGTGTGTGTGTGTGTGTGTGTGTGTGTGTGTGTGTGTGTGTGTGTGTGTGTGTGTGTGTGTGTGTGTGTGTGTGTTTGTGTGAGATTGCCTAATTGTGATTACGGAAAAGAGCCCGAAACTCGAACTTCCCGTCTCCTGGTCTGTTCCCTTTTTTGCTTAGTTATACTTATCATACTTTTCCTTAAAACTATGGATTGAGTTGGCATTAAGTACCTTCTTACTTAGTGAATTCCAATTATCAACTACTCTTACACTAAAAAAGTACTTCCTTACATCCTGCAAAGAAGTTTTATTACGAAGGTTCAAACTGTGACCTCTAATTCTAGTGCCAGCCATAACATGAGGGAATATAAAACCCATCACCATATCCCCCCTCGATCTTCTAGTTTCGAGTGATGGTAAGTCTAATTCCCTCAGTTTCTCCTTATAACTGAGATTGCGAATTTTTGGTGCCAGTTTCGTGACATGTCTTTGAACTTTTTCCAGCTTAAATACTTGCTTTATCAAGTGTGGATTCAAAAAGGGGGCTTCATATTCAAGCTTTGTCCTCACATAGGTTACATGAATATTTCAGAACATTTCCTTGCCCATGTGCCTGAGGGCTACCTTAAATTCGTTAAGAATGCATATGCTGCCCTTACTATGCTATTTAAATGCACATCTGGAGACAAATCTGTCAGTATGTTTACTCCTAGATCTCTCTCATTCTCTGTCTCTTGAAGTTCTGTTCCTGCCATTTGGTAGTCAAACTTGGGCCTTCTTGCACTTGTACCCGTTCTCATAACCTTACATTTTGAAGTATTGAATTTCATTAGTAACTTTTCTGACCAGTCATGCAGACTATTTAAATCTTCCTGAAGTTCTCCTCCATTGTTCTTGTCTCGTACACTCTTCACAATTTTTGCATCATCTGCAAATGTATTCATGAATGAATTTACAGACTCTGATAGGTCATTTACTTATATAAGTAACCTGTGGAACTCTTCTACAAACTCATCTCCATTCGGACACCGAGTGTCTTACTCTAACCCTCTGTCTCCTTCCTTCTAAGTAAATTTTTATCCATTCCAAGACATTTTCACATATTCTTGCCATTGCTTGCAGTTTCTTAATAAGTCTCCCGTGAGGGACCATGTCAAGTGCTTTCTGAAAGTCTAGGAATATGTAGTCTGCCCAACCCTCTCTTTCCTGTAAGATTTGGCTTACCTTATCAACAGTAAGGTTCTGTTGATCTAACTTCTCTGAAGCCGTATTGTCTCACTGACAAAAAGTTGAAGGATTCGAAGTGAAGAGAGATGTGTTTTCTCAGTAGTTTCTCCATAATTTTGCAAACTGTGCTGGTCAAGGCAACAGGTCTATTGTTTAGAGCTGCATCCCACCTACCCTTGTTCGCTTGTCTCCAGCATCTTGGAATCTCCCCTGATCCCATCAACTTTTCAAATATGATACTTAGTGCCACTGATATTGATTTAGCTTATTTCTTAAGTACATAAGGAGATATATCATCAGGACCTGTAGCTTTATGGCCATCTAACTCAATCAGCGCTTAGCATACCTCTGTGGCTGAAAAACTGGTGTTCTCTAATAACGGCCCATGAGCTCCTGTCTCTGCAATCTGAGGGGGTGGGGTATTTTCTGCTGTAAAAACTGACTGAAACTCCTTGTTCAGTTCTTCGCAGATCTCTTCATCTGTATCAGTGATGCTTCCATCCACTCATTTTAGCTTTAGAATCTGTTCTTTGACCTTCAGTTTTCCTTTGATAAAGCTGTGGAAAAGTTTGGGGTTTACTTTAGCATTCCTGGTGATATCCCTTTCATAGTCTCTCTCTGCCTCTCTTGTTTTACTTAGGTAGTCATTTCTTGCTATTTTTTAAGTCTGCCAGACACTTATGCTTTTTATCCTCCTATTCCTTTTCCAGCATTTGTCTCTCTACTCCTTAGCTCTCTTACACTAATTATTGAACCATATATCTCTGGCATGAATAACCACCATTTTGGTGGACGGTATCTCTCTATGATTAAAATCTCGCAAATTAATATCCTACATTTTCTCTCCCATGCAATGATAACAACTGCGTTTATGACTTCAATAGTACATATATGACTTTATTCATAAACTGCTAGCCTATGTTGGTTCCTTGTTTGGTTATATACAAAAGTTATTATGATACTCTCTGATCCAGTATATATGCGAGCAACAAGGAATTTCTTGAACTCATTTTCTATGGCAAAGTTTATTTCTTCAACCTGATATCTTTCACTTATGAGCAGTGCTATCCCTCCACCAGTCCTCTCAGATCTTTCAACCATTAATATTCTGAAGCTCTTAGGAAAAACTGTGATACTGTTTATATCGTCACTTAACTTAATCTCTGTAACCGCTACTATATCTGCATTACTGTTGTGAATCCTATCCTTTAATTCCACTGCCTCACCAGCTATTCCATCAGCATTTGTGTACAGCAATCTTAATGAGGCCCCATCACCTGATCTTATATCATTATCTACTTTATTCCCCTGTGTCTGGAAGAACTCTGAAACAAACAAAAAATTCTTCTCTTCTTCATTTCTTTCCTCATTTAATCTTCTAGCCTCTTGCAACAAGTTTTTGATAATTTCCATCTTTTTCTGTGCTCGGTATGGCCTAATGAACACTGTTTTGAATTCGTGAAGGGCTTTAGGTATTTTTTCTCATCAATATTTTTCTACATATGTCCCCTCTCTCAGAAGTTACTTTTGTTGGTCTTTCCTTTCCCTCCCTAGAATATTTACCAAGTTTGTGAATGTTTACAATATCCTCCAGACCACAGAATACTCCAAGTATGCTTATCAGGTCTAAAACCCTAGCTTTATTTTGTTCAAGTCTCCCCTGCCATGTTGACTCCTGGGACTAACTTTTGCCTGAGATTATCACTGTCTTCTCTTTACCAAGTGCCTGTTTAATCAGTGGATTAGCCCCTGTGTCTGGAAGAACTCTGAAACAAAAACAAAAAAAATTCTTCTCTTCTTCATTTCTTTCCTCATTTAATCTTCTAGCATCTTGCAACAAATTTTTGATAATTTCCATCTTTTTCTGTGTTCTGTATGGCCTAATGAACACTGTTTTGAATTCGTGAAGGGCTTTAGGTATTTTTTTCTCATCAGTATTTTTCTACATATGTCCCCTCTCTCAGAAGTTACTTTTGTTGGTCTTTCCTTTCCCTCCCTAGAATATTTACCAAGTTTTTGAATGTTTACAATATCCTCCAGACCACAGAATACTCCAAGTTTGCTTATCAGGTCTAAAACCCTGCCATGTTGACTCCTGGGACTCACTTATGCCTGAGATTATCACTGTCTTCTCTTTACCAAGTGCCTGTTTAATCAGTGGCTAAGCCCTTTCCATCACAACGTTTTTATTTTTTTCTATTACTGTTTCTTTATAGTCAACCGGTTGTACGTTTTACAGTGCCACCACTCTCACAGCCTCTATTACTGCCATATCCCCCATTAGTGCATCTGCAAAGGAAATTTTCATGGTGTCATGTTCTGTAGTCAGCTCCTGAAACTCGTTTCTAAAGTGTTCGATGTTTTCCTTTATCTGGACATTCCAAGCTGCAATCTCGTCTCTCTCAAAAGAGAGCAGTGAACTGATATTTCAATCATTCAGGCTGTCATTCAACTGTTTGATGTTGTCTTCTTGTTTAGAAATTCTGGTTTCTAGCTCACTCTTTTCCCCTTCTAGCTTCTTTATTCGTTTTTCTAGTTCTATTCTCTCTTGCCCTTGTGCTATATTGGCTTCCTCAAAAGATCTTATTACCTCTCTAAATGTTTCATTCTCTTTCATTTCTCTACCCATATTCCGAATTTTATCATCCAGGTTTATTACAAGGGTCTCAAGGTCCTTGTCGCTTTGCTTCAGCCTTCTAAGATCTACTCCTCCTCCTACATCCGCCGGAAATCCTCCATCACCCCTACCCCGACCATAGGATGGGAAGGGGGTTAGGGACAGAAATGGCTTCATTTTGATGTTTTGCCTTTCACAGAATATATATATATATATATATATATATATATATATATATATATATATATATATATATATATATATATATATATATATATATATATATATATATATATATATATATATATACATATATATTTATGCATATATATATATATATATATATATATATATATATATATATATATATATATATATATATATATATATATATATATATATATATATATGTATATATATATGTATATATATATATATATATATATATATATATATATATATATATATATATATATATATATATATATATATATATATACTATATATATATATATATATATAATATATACATATATATATATATATATATATATATATATATATATATATATATATATATATATATATATATATATATATATATATATATACATATATATATATATATATATATATATATATATATATATATATATATATATATATATATATATATATATATATATATATATAAACCTTCTGTGGTGTAGTTGGTAGTGCCTTGGCATAATAATTATATGTCCCAGGTTCAAGTCCTGGTTGGGGTAAAAATTATTCATATATATATATATATATATATATATATATATATATATATATATATATATATATATATATATATATATATATATATATATATATATATATATATATATATATATATATATATATATATATATATATATATATATATAAAGAGAAAGAGAGAGAAAAGTTTCTATACAATCTTCACATAGAATTTCTATATCTTCATATGAGCACTAATTTAGTTACATAGTTCATCTCTTTTCTGGTAACACACATCCTAACTTTAAATTTGGCTTTGGTAATTAGAGAAGAAATAAATACAAAACAAAAGCCCACATGAAAGGTTAACTCGAATATGCAACCGAGGAGACATCCACCTATTGCTGCTATATTTTCTTCTTAACTGCTAAACCGGTCATTTCAGAAGAAAAAAATATTAATCATTCTGGCGTATTCATTACACATCTCTTGCTATTCCATTACATTTGATAAGTTACAACACTCCCCACATCTGTCTCTTTTTGCTTTCTTTTTTCCTCATATTTGCTATTATTTATGGAAGGTCCACTGCTTATGGGCTCCAGTAGCAAGCATAGAGGGGTGCGAAGAATCTCCGGGGATCTTGCCGACTCCACTATTAGCTTGAGAGCAGACACGCCTGGTGGTAGTAATGGTTCTGCTCTTAACCTTGCACCTCCCAATAAATCTGCTTCTTTCACTCTTCACTATTCTAACATTCGTGGGGTGAAGTCTAGTCTTTCATCTGTGGAACAGCACTTGGGTACATTCCTCCCTAACCTCCTCCTCCTATCTGAAACCCAGCTGTCTATCCATGTTTCCACTGGCCCATTTCAAATTTCTCACTATAACCTGTATACTCGTTTTCGTTCCAAAGGTGGGGTCTGTGCCTACTGCAACACTAACACTCCCATTGCAACGCTCATGGACCTTGATATTCCTGACTTTGATGTTCTCTGGCTAAAAGTCTATCTCTCCACAACCACTATTTTCCTTTGCTTCTGCTATTGTTCTCTAAACTCCACAGAGATTTTGTCTTTCTCTGAATATCTGTCCTCGTGCCATGAGTCCTTGCTATCTTCTCACCTACATGCCGAAGTTCTCTACATTGGAGATTTCAATGTACACCACAGTGGGTGGCTTAATTCTGCTCATACTGATGTGGGAGGAAGTGAGGCCCTTGCTATCTCTATTATTCAATATCTGAAGCAAATAATCAAACATCCTACTCATGTTCCTGATCAACACAAACATGCAGCAAGCACTCTTGACCTATTTCTCACTTCTAATCCTTCAAACTACTCATATTCTGTGCTTTCCCCTCTTGGTAAATCTGACCACTTTGTGATCTCAATCTCTTTCATTTTTGCTCCCCTCCACCAATCCCTCCTACTCAGCGCTGCCTTTGGCACTTTGAGCGTCCCCAACGTGAAAATTTGTGTAACCTCCTCTTTGGCTTCCCATGGGATGACTACTGCTTTCAGTCCCACAACCCTGATCAGGTAGCCCTAAAAGTTGCCGAGATCATGACCTCGGGAATGGAGGCGTACATTCCCTCTTATACGAGGTTTTCTCTCCCCCTAAACCTTGGTTTGACCGTGCCTGCTCCATGCGTATCCAGGCCAGGAATCAGGCTCACTGATCTTACCAAGCCTCTCCTTCTGATTCTACTCACTATGCTTTTATTGTAGCTAGGAATCACTGTACTGCTCAGATTCGAAGGTCTAAGGTTTCCTTTATAAGAAGGAAAGTTAATAACGTTAACTCCTCTCCCACTAACAAATGCTTCTGGTCCTTAGCCAAAAACCTCTCCAAAAACGTCCATACCTCAGGCTTTCCCCCTCACACTCGTTTTGATGGTTTTATAGCTTGCTCTCCCACTGAAAATGCCAATCTCTTTAGCTCTCATTTTTCTGCCAACTCTTCTATAAATGATTCCAGTGCACCTGTCCCTCAATCTTTACCCCTCTCTAACCCTATCCCTTCCCTTATCCATTCTTCATGCAAAGTTCATAAGGTTCTTCGCTCACTAAAGACGAACAAGGCATCTGGTTCCGATGGTATCTCTGCAAGGTTCCTTAAGGAGTTTGCAGATGAATTGGCTCCCGTGCTTTGCCGTCTTTTTCGCTTCATTCTGTCAACCAGTATCTATCCATTATCTTGGAAGCATGCTCTAGTTCAACCTGTTCCTAAGAAGGGTGGCTGCTCTATTCCTTCAAACTACCGACCTATTGTCCTAACCTCCTCTATTGCTAAATTTTGGAAACTGTGCTCAGTGCTCACTTCTTGAAACGCCTTGAATCTAACTCACTTATCTCCGATCACCAGTACAGCTTCCACAAGGCAAGATCCACTGGTGACCTCCGGTCCTATCTTACTCATGTATGGTCATCTTCTCTGAAGAACAATGGGTAATCCTTTGTCGTCGCCCTTGATATCTCTATGGCTTTTGACATAGTCTGCACAAGGATCTGTTGGACACACTCTCTGCGTATGGCTTTACCCGTTATCTCTGTTCTCAGAATTCCAGTTTTCTTTCTGACCGTTTTATATCTGTAGTTGTTGATGGTGTGACATCTAGCCCTTTCTCTGTTACCATTGGTGTTCCACAAGGCTCTGTTCTTTCACCTACTCTGTTCCTTCTCTTCATCAATGATCTTCTATAATCCCCATCTTTCTCTCTTTTTCATGCCTTTGCTGATGATTCTACCCTTCACTTTTCCTTTGCCTTATCTTCACAACCTTCATCTGCTACTCGTAATCAGTCTCATATCACTCTTTCTTCTACTCTCAATCCGATTTGCAGAGGGTATCTGTGTGGGGCACTCATAATATAGTTAAATTCAATGCTTCCAAGACACAGTTTCTGGCTATCTCTTTATCTTCTTTTTCCTCCTGATAACCCTATTATCTTCGAAACTAACAAAATTAACCCTCTTAATTCTATCAACATATTAGGAATCCATATAGCCTCTAACTTGTCTTGGAGGAATCACATAATCCAAATTTCTAAATCTTCATTCCAAAAATTGGGGGTTCGGTTTCGTTTCTGTCATTACTTTTTCTCTTTACAGCTGCTTAAAATTTATAAAGGTCTTCTCCGTCCCTGCTTAGAATACTGCTCACACATCTGGGGTGCTTCTTCGTATACTTATCTCATTGATAGGGTTGAATCTAAGGCAGTCAGACTCAGTAATGATCCTTCTCTTACTTTTAATCTGAATTCTCTCTCTCTTTGCCGTAAGGTATCACCCCTTTCTCTTTTCTATAGAGAGTAGATGAGTTGACGAGTTGCATCCCTCCCCCATTGCCGAGGCCGCATAGCACTCGCCAAGTGGCCTCATCTCACAGGTACTGTGTGGTGATTTGTAGCTCGCGGATTGGTCGGTGGAGCGACTGCTTCTTCCCATCTACCTCCAGACTCTGGAACTCTTTTCCTCCTTCTGTCTTTCCTAATTCTTATGACCTATCTTCCTTCAAAAAGCGGATCTATCGTCCTATCAGGGCCTAATCCTCCGTATTTCTAGGTCCTCTGTACTTTGACTAGTTTTTAGTCTGTCGTTTTCCTTTGTGTAACATTACCTCAACTCTGCCTTGTCCTTTAGCCTTTTTCCATTCCTTCGTCTTGGTGTTTTCTCGCCCCCAGGCCTTTATTGATGAGGGCAATTTTTGCCTGTCCTGATGTCACACTCATAAAAAAAGAAACAGAGTATTTTAGGATGTGTAAACCTTCTCTCTATCGACGTGACATGGTCTATCACGGAAGGGACACCTCTCCCTTCTATCCTATCACTGGGAGGTTCCAGTAATGATAAGAAATCTATATTAACTGTTGACATAGCTTGACTACATTAATTATGTCTTATTTTACCTCAGTCCTTTTTAGTAGAGTAGGCTCAATGGGTTCGCAAGTATACGAGTCTGGTCAGTGGTACATCAGTATCATGTCTATGCTATACTTCGCAATAGAAAAAGATTATTATTATTATTATTATTATTATTATTATTATTATTATTATTATTATTATTATTATTATTATTATTATTATTATTATTATTATTATTATTATAATAATAATAATAATAATGATAATTATTATTATTATTATTATTATTATTATTATTATTATTATTATTATTATTATTATTATTATTATTATTATTATTATTATTATTATTATTGTTATTATTATTATTATTATTATTATTATTATAATAATAATAATCATTATTATTATTATTATTATTATTATTATTATTATTATTATTATTATTATTATTATTATTATTATTATTATTATTAACAGCAGCAGCAGCAAGTAAAATAGAGGAGTCACTCAAAAGCATAATATTCAATAAAACAATCATCTTCGTTTTGTGTTCCTATTATTCCACATTATGGGGGTGGACACAGACAGGCTGTGGCTGGAAACTTAAGGTTGGATATTCTTATTATCTTTATTATTATTACAGCTAGCAATTTCCAATGCCTCAATTCATAGCCTTCTATCTAGTGCTGCTTAAGGACTGAAGGGTTGAACATACATTTGCATACATGATAATAAATGTATGATAATAGATGGCATTCCTACTGCATTTTTTTTTCATATTATTTTGATGATTTCACCTGAAATATCTTCATAATAAGTGTAAAACCCTTATCTTTTATCGATTCTCTATGAATGTTTTTTTATATAGCTGTATAGTCTGATAGGATTGGTATCTAATTATTATGAATGAATCATATTCTTAGCAAGCGCAATGTTACTCTATGTATTTTTTGATGTGATAGGTTATACCTCACGGATTCTCTTTTCTATTACGGGCTAGGACGGTGCCTTACTATTGACTTTGGATTTGGTAAGTTTGACCTTTTCCCTTAGTGACTGCCCATTCTTCCCTCAGACCTTGGAGGGAATCGAACCCACGACCTGATGAATCAAGGTTGCGAGCGTTACTACTCGGCCGCGATGGCCACGCTGTATACACCTCGTGAATACGTATGGTATAGAAGTGCATTACGAAGGGTAGAATCCCTTAGGTGGCAATGAACTTACAAAAGGTATCTGCTGATTGGTCATTCTGTAAGTACCCTCATTAGCATTATAACTTATACCAGGATTATCAGTAGCCCCATTTCAGTCCTCATTATATGTATCACTATAAGTCCCCTTTATGGGATTGGCCACGGAGTATGGATGCAAATTTACATCTGGATGCCCTTCCTATTACCCCCACGGTGGTCTATATTACGGGTCTGTCAAATCTCGATTCAAGCACTCTGACTACTCGACTACAGTAGCTTTATTTTAATGATAGAAAAAATTACTGTCTATTTTAACAAATATTAATCCATCCGGGGACCAGGCCAGTTATATGCCGGTCCTTAGCCTGTGTTAATGGAAAGGGTTGGCATACTGAAGGGCAAGTATCGTCAACAGAAAACTCTGTCTCCAAGATGCTAGAGGAACACAGAGATCCCGTATAAACCTGAGAGAAGCTTCAAATAATGAAAATAGCTATACATTAACAATAGCGTGAAAAAAAGCTTCTGCTATAACCAAGGAACTGGTGTATTATAACATCGTAATCTATTCTACATGTTAAAGTTTAAGATATGATTCCTTTTTAACAATAAGGTCTTACTACATCTCTCTCTTTCTGCACATAATGTCCAATTGTCACATTGCTCTCTTCCGTACAGCGGTAAGATTTCATGCCAGACGATAAGAAATCATTTTATTTTAAGAGTTGTGTTACTTCGCTTGCTCAGTAGGTGAATTGGATGACATTCTGCTTGGAAGTTTCGATTTGTAATTTCCAAAATTATTCGTGTCAGCGGTCATTTGCTATAAAACACTTGATGAAGAGAAGGCAAAGAGAATGGTACGTTATAATGGCATTACCCCCATTGGTTGCGTAAAGTCAGCTGTGAAATAATATCTAAGCTAAGAAGTCCAGCGTTCGATAAGGGCAGCAGTGCATACTCTGCAGTTCGGTTCCAGTTTTACGTCACGGATTCCCTTTTCAACCAAGGGCTAGGACGGTTGTCTTCTTGCGAAGGACTTGTTTTGGCAGATGTAATCGCTGCCCTGAGTGCATGCCCTTGCTAACCTCAGACCGTGACGGGGCGCGAACCCTAGACCGGGCGCCTCAGAGTCGCGGACGCTACCGTTTGAGCCACGTTGACTACAGCAGTGCATACTCTGCAGACCTTATATAGAACTAATATCTCACAACTGTTAAATGCTTAAATTTGTAGGTACTTGCTATTATTTAGTTATATTAGCACCCGATTTCTTAAACGGTGTAAGTTTAATTATCCCTTCACATCTGACAAGTCATTACACTCTCCATCTCAGTTTCTCTTTACTTTATGTATTCTTCGTGCCCAGACCCGATGAGGGCTGTTTTATTTTATATTTTATTTTGGCCCGTCACAATCATAAAAAAAAAAACGTATGATACCATATTGTTAGTTAGTTAGCCACACAAAAATGGATTTCACAAACGCATCTGACGCGATTCTGTGTATGGCTAGGATCCCGTACGTCTGAGTAATCACTGAGTTCTTAATTTCCCACTAAAATTCGTAGACCTAGGCCCGATTTCTTTAACAGTGTAAACCTAGGATAGCATATTGTTAGTTAGCTAGACACACAAATGGATTTCATAAACGCATCTGACGCGGTTCTGTGTATGGCTAGGATCCCTTACGGGATCCTAGCTCTGTGGTGGCAGGCACAACATCGAAGAATAGCCCCAACGCATTCCCTGCGTGTCGTAAGAGGCGACTAAAAGTGGACGGGGTGAGGGAACTGGGAATCCCCCTCTTGTATTAACCTCCCGCGAGACGTCAAAAAAGAGACAATGAGGGGAAAGTAATCCCCTTATTGTTTCATTTTTTTATATCGGCTACCCCCCAATTGAGGGAGACAGCCAAGGTAGATAGATTTGTGTATGTCTAGCTAACTAAATATATGGTATCCTAGGTTTGCACTGTTTAAGAAATCGGGCCTAGGTCTACGAATTTTAATGGGAAATTAAGAAGTCAGTAATTACCCAGATGAACAATTATATCTATAGAGGGCAGAAATCGCATCTGATACTCTTCCAGGCAGAGGGATCAGAACCTTACTCGTGCCTCTTTTTACAAAGGTTCAGGATTCTATTCCCAACCACCATTGGACGCTTATACCGCCTTTATAATTCTAAGTATAAAGGGCGGTTTACACGGTCAAACGGTTCGTCGAACGCGGTTCGACAGACAAGTGTTTGAAGTGATGTTCGAACGTGTGAACCGGGTATTTGGTGGTCGAACACGTTCCGTGTTCGACAACCAAATACCCCGTTCACACGTTCGAAAATCACTTCAAACACTTGTCTGTCGAACCGCGTTCGACGAACCGTTTGACCGTGTAAACCGCCCTTTAGGCTGTCAAACTTGTTGCCTCTTTGAAAGGGGAAGGGAGCGCATTCACGAAGCCACGAAATGTGTATTTGGTCATAACTTGTTATCTATTTGAATTTCCTTTTAGTGTTTCATACACTGTGTGATTCACATGCTTTCATTATTTATGTGTGTTGTTTTTTTTTTACCCAAGGTCTGAGCATCTTTTAATTTTGTTATTATCGAATACGTACCATTGGAAATACTATTCTACCACGGATATACATATCCATCAGCGTCTGTAGTGAGGTTGCTATGTTGACTAGGAATAAAACGGGAGAGATGGTATTATCCTTTCCTTCTTATCTTCAAGTTCAGCAGGACAAATGAAAGATTGTAAAATTAAGGAAAACAGGCATGGACGAGTCAAGGTGATGAAGTCAACATAAAGAAGGAAGAGAAAAATATATAAAAATGTTGTGCAATTTCATTTATATATATATATATATATATATATATATATATATATATATATATATATATATATATAGATAGATAGATAGATAGATAGATAGATAGATAGATAGATAGATAGATAGATAGATAGATAGATAGATAGACAGAGAGAGAGAGAGAGAGAGAGAGAGAGAGAGAGAGAGAGAGAGAGAGAGAAATGTATATATATATATATATATATATATATATATATATATATATATATATATATATATATATATATATATATATATATATATATATATATATATATATATAGAGAGAGAGAGAGAGAGAGAGAGAGAGAGAGAGAGAATGTATGATTTATGTCACAATTATTCCCCCTTCGAGCTGAAGTAGACACAAACATGTTGCAGCTGGGGGATTAAGGTTAGATGCCCTTTCTAATGGCCCTTGCTGGGCTCGAACCCTCTTTAGTCGCTTCCTGACTCGCGCACTCCATCACTGAGCTACCGCAACTCCCGTGTGTATATATATATATATATATATATATATATATATATATATATATATATATATATATATATATATATATATATATATATATATATATATATATATATATATATATATATATATATATATATATATATTTGTTTATTTATTTATGTGTGTGTGAGTGTATGTGTGTGTGTAATTACCTAATTGTAATTACCTAATTGTGTTTACGGGAAAGAGCCCAAAGCTCGTATCTTCCCGTCTCCTT
>JAXCGZ010000207.1:55000-65000 GCA_037179515.1 Halocaridina rubra
TCTCTTTGGAAAGCAAGTTCTGTAATACTTTTTTCTTCTCCACCAGCTGAGAGGGAAAATCAAATTTAGGATTTATTATTTGTTAAGTAAAAGTAATTGCATTCTTACTGCACGTAGTGTTCATTCATGACGTATTAAGAGTTGGAAAAGAAAAATACCTTCATCGTATTTATATTTTCAAGTGTATGAGAAGTAGCTCTTAGATACAGGCGGCACTAGAACTAGAGTTCATAGCTTGAAGCTTCTTAAGATAATTTTGTTGCAGGATGTATGGAAGTACTTTTATAATGTAAGAATAGCTTTTTGTTTTTTGTTCCGGTTTTACGTCACGGACTCCCTATTCTACCAAGGGCTAGGACGGTTGCCTGTTTGCGAAGGACTTGCTTTGGCAGATATAATCGTTACCCAGAGTGCATGCCCTTGCTAACCTCAGACCGTGACGGAGGCGCGAACCCTTGACCTGACGCCTCAAAGTCGCGAACGCTACCGCTTGAGCCACGGTGACTATGTAAGAATAGCTAGAAACAGTAAATGCTAGATGAAGAAACAGTAAATGCTAGATGCATTCGTAGTTTTAAAGCTAAATATGATAAGTGCTAGGAGACGGGGAGTCACGAGCATAGGGCTTTATCCCTTGTGCAAAAATAGGTAACTATAATAAGGTAAATATGTAAAGATGATTTTTTTTATTATTTTTTTCATGTCACTAGTCGCCATATTGTAAGCATTATTGTTATGGTGTACTCTTTGTGGACCCTTAGTTGAAAAGGGAGTTCGTGACGTAAAACCGAAACCAAGTAAACTATTGGTTAGAATACTCTACTCAGGAGGTAGACAAACGATCGAATCCACCGCGGGGCATTAAAAAGGGCATCTAGTCTCAATTTCCTACCTCCAGTCTGTATCAAGTCACATAATGGAGATAATTAGTGACCCATAACCGTAAAAAAATATATGGTGAACGCTGTAGAAGTAAGCACAATTGTGTCGTAGTACAGAAGGAAATAAAAAATTATGTATTCCTGACTGCGATACATATCGAGAAAAAAATCTTGGCCTCTGTTGCAGAGGGACATGTGTTGAGTTAAAAGGAAATATTAGTTTAGGGAAGGAAATTTATATTCTAAATTTAATGTTAATGAAAATTATGATGATAATGAAGCTGAAGCAGTCGTTGATAATAATAATAATCATGATAATAATAATAATAATAATAATAATAATAATAATAATAATAATAATAATAATAATAATAATAATAATGATATAATAATAATAATAATAATAATAATAATAATAATAATAATAATAATAATAATAATAATAATAATAATAATAATAATGATAATAATGTTCCGGTTTTACGTCACGGACTCTTTTTTTCTACCAAGGGCTAGGACGGTCGCCTTCTTGCGAAGGACTTGTTTTGGCAGATATAATCGTTACCCTGAGTGAATGCTTTGCTAACCTCAGACCGTGACGGGGCGCGAACCCTCGACCTGACGCCTCAAAGTCGCTGACGCTACCGCTTGAGCCACGGTGACTACAGTAATAATAATAATAATAATAATAATAATAATAATAATAATAATAATAATAATAATAATAATAATAATAATAATAATAATAATAATAATAATAATTAATAATAACTGGTTACAGAGATTCAGATTGGAGAATTCTTTGCACATAACTTAAGAATTGTACGAAATTTAGGAATATAAAATATCTATAATTCCGAAACGGCAGTTCAGAAGTAAACTACTTATAATTGCTGAATATAAGTGTGCATGCGGGTGTATTGTTAGAAATCAGCATAGATAAAATAGAAACAATTAGTTTAAATCCTGTTTGAATAAATAAGCATTTGTTCCAAGTAATTTTACACTTTTATCTCTGAGAATCTCTCCCGAAAGAGAGAAAAGTATCTCAAGTCTAAATGCAAATTATTTATGGACTAGTTTATTTTTTATTTTTTAATAAACGGTCAAGTTTATACAGCTTGGATTAAAAAAAAAAAATTAAATACGTCGGAGGGTAATTTTCAACACGTCTATCCACAAATGCTGTCTTTATGTCGGGTTTATTCCCCGTATATCCATACTTTTGTGGGATTAGAGGTTTTATCAGCTATTATATGTGAATCTTATCACTAAATGTATTGCCATAATGGAACCTCTTTTTAATAAATATATTTTTGACCCATTACTTGCACACAGCAAGCGGTGTTCTTGGTGAACATTCGCGAGGGACGCTTGTGATTAGATCACAAAAGCTACCAGCCATATGTCAAACACGTTGGTGACCTGATTGGGATCAATATGTTTGTAAAAATGAATGTAACCTCTCCTGTTTTATATAGTGATGTAAAGAATTGTGACTGTATTAATATGACACTTGTTCTACTTAATGTGAAACATCATCTTACATAAACCATAACCTGAAATTCGAAAATGACTTTTCTTTCAAAGTCAGATTACATTAACTTTTCTTCCAAGCTAATGCAATAATTAGTATTTGGAAACATCACGATTAATGCAAAACAGCAGAAAAAAAAAGTATGGCCATTAGCTGTGTTTACTACAGTAAAAAAGTGTGAGGGAAGAAGATATTCTGTCACACTTATTGGATACTTAATATAATGACCCGATTTCTTATACAGTGTAAACCTAGGATACCATATTGTTAGCTAGCTAGACGCACACACTTCGACTGATTATAAGGATATTTTTATAATTTAGTCTTGCCTTTCCAGCACTTAGATGACGTTTGCATAATTATCATGGCTCTCTATCTGACTAGGTGAACATATGCCTGAACTAGAGAGAGAGAGAGAGAGAGAGAGAGAGAGAGAGAGAGAGAGAGAGAGAGAGAGAGAGAGAGAGAGAGAGAGAGAGAGAGCTGCCTCTGATAACACCATCAAAGTCTCAGAGCCATGTAAAACCGGCCAGTATGTAGGATGTACTGTCAATCACTTCTAAAGCTTTTTGATAATTGTTCTAATTCTCTAATAATCTACTCTTTAGATTTTTCCTTCGTTTATTGTCTTTTTTTCTCATTCTTTTGAATATTGCATTAAGGTGTTTTTACCTCGTTTAGCTCTGCAGTTCTCGAACTGTCATTATTATTTTTTTCTAAAAAACCTGCTGTTTAGATTTCTTCATGCATTCACGTTCTTTAATTTGTAATTAATTTTTATGTTATGTTCTGCTCTTGAAATTTTGTCAGTTAAAACTTTAAAATGTATTTTCTTTCCAATTCAGAATATTGCATATTAGTTTTTCCTTCATTAAATATTACTGCACTCGACTGATATAAGAAAAAAAATCCACTGCCATTAATTAACGCATGTAAGATTCGAATGTCTATTCTCTACAAGAACTTGCAAGTCAAAACTGTTTTGTCATATTCAGTTTGATACTTTCATGCAAATTATAATTCTTATACTATATGCCCTACAAAAACTGCAATTTGAGTATTTCATTCGAAAGTAGAATTAATATTATTTTTTTTCCATTTACATTTTCTAAAAACTCCCTTCTTGGAGATTTTTCGTTTATTCTGTTTTATACTTCAAAAAATATATTCTATAATATTTTATTCCGACATTTATATATATGTTAATTTTTATTTTTATTGATTTTTTTCTTTGTATGCTCAGAAAACGTCCATTTGTTTAAAGTTCATTCTTTTACTGTTATATACCTAGACCTGTTGTCAAGTAGACGGGGAAGGTTGTTTCTTTTAAATCTGAAGTTCTTGTGAAATTTTCAACCTTAAAGTTTTCATACGTCATGAATTATGACCTAAGCATCGAATAATGATTGTAAAAACCTAAATTTCGCATAGTTTCTCTCTCTCTCTCTCTCTCTCTCTCTCTCTCTCTCTCTCTCTCTCCTCTCTCTCTCTCTCTCTCTCTCTCTCTCTCTCTCTCTCTCTCTCTCTCTCTCTCTCTCTCTCTCTCAAATATATTTTGAAATAGCTCTTAAAGGGCGGTTTACACAGTCAAACGGTTCGTCGAACGCGGTTCGACGAACAAGTGTTTGAAGTGATGTTCGAACCTGTGAACGGGGTATTTGGTTGTCGAACACGGAACGTGTTCGACAACCAAATACCCCGTTCACACGTTCGAACATCACTTCAAACACTTGTACTTCGAACCGCGTTCGACGAACCGTTTGACCGTGTAAACCCCCCTTAAGTTTTCTTCCTTTGTGTTTTGAATCCCATGTCTAAGATCTCAAAGCCACACATTTTCTTGTGTTAATTTAAAAAAAAAAATCTTCTCTTTTCCAAGACATGCAAAAATAGTTTCTTTGCTTATGTTTGTATAAACATTTTTTGTCATGAAGATTTGTGTATGTAAGAAACGTTTCCTACATGCCTGCTTGTGCATTAGTCCAAACGTTTGCTGATGCAAAAGTTTAGGATTTATTTATTCTTTTATTCCCTGTTAAATAATCGTGATGTCATACGTAGTATTACTCATTTAATATTTTACATATAAATGTATACGTATTCCATGATAGATTTTCTGGCATATAGGTGATATTTATATTGCCTCTCCAGCTCCTGTTTATTTTTGGGGGTCTTGTATTTTTTATTGGTACTGTCCAAATGGTTTATTCTATACAAAGACATTTATATCACTCATGACCTTTTAGATAAAAGCAGAGGTAGAAGACCTAGCTCGAATAATACTAGACTAAATGAGAAAAACATATATTCATGAGAAGTCATAAGTAAGATATTGTAGATAATTATTATTCCTAGTCAGCGAGTATTCATTATAGAGTACTAAAATCTGTGACGGTAAAATTATGCTAAGGAGGTATTTGCTTATGTTAACAGCCAACACAATAATACTAATGATAATAATAATAATAATAATAATAATAATAATAATAATAATAATAATAATAATAATAATAATAATAATAATAATAATAATAATAATAATGATAATAATAATAATCAATAATAATAATAATAATATTAATAATAATAATAATAATAATAATAATAATAATAATAATAATAATAATAATAATAATAATAATAATAATAATAATACTAATAATAATAATAATAAAAATAATCATCATCATCATCATCATCATCATCACTATCATCATAATAATAATTAATATACAAAACTTAGCATTAACTAAGTTATATGCAAAATTAGCAGCAATGGAATCTAATATTTGCATGTTAAAATACTCGTAGGTCGACGTCCGTTTCTTGAAAGTAACAGAGTGATATCTAGATTTAAGGGGAAAAAATGGCATACTTAGCTATTTATTAAGAAACTTTACTTGCTTACTGGTATATATATATATATATATATATATATATATATATATATATATATATATATATATATATATATATATATATATATATATATATATATATATATATATATATATATATATATATATATATATTTACATTGGAAGTGATTGTCTTGAAAATTAATAGTTTATCCATATAAGAGCTATAATCACGTTTATATGCCTTGACTCTTTGGAGAAGGAAAATACAAAGAAGGGGATTTTTAATCCCCTTCCTTCGCTCCATTCAGTCGACTTTTGCGATACGCAAGGGAACAAATGGGATGCCTGTTTGCCCATCACCACTATAGACTGCTTCTCTTTACGTTGTAAATTGGTTAAATCCATTGTTCTCTTTTCCTTCGTGGGCAAAATGTCGATATTTATAATATTCACAGGAATTCGAGCGCGTATATATATATATATATATATATATATATATATATATATATATATATATATATATATATATATATATATATATATATATATATATTATATATATATATATATATATATATATATATATATATATATATATATATATATATATATGTGTGTGTGTGTGTGTGTGTGTGTGTGTGTGTGTGTGTGTGTGTGTGTGTGTGTGTGTGTGTGTGTGTGTGTGTGTGTGTGTGTGTGTTAGAGAACATCAACCTTACAGCCACAGAGGTATGCAAGGCGCTGATGGATTTAGATGTTCATAAAGCTACAGGTCCTGATGACATATCCCCTCATGTACTTAAAAAATGAGCAAACTCAATATCAGTGGCACTGGGTATCATATTTAAAAAGTCACTGGAGTCAGGGGAGATTCCAAGATGCTGGAAACAAGCAAATGTGATACCTATCTTCAAAAAGGGAAGGAGGGATACGGCTCTGAACTATAGACCAGTTTCCTTGACCAGCATAGTTTGCAAAGTTATGGAGAAACTACTAAGGAAACATATCTCTCTTCACTTGCAATCCTTCATCTTTATGTCAGTGAGGCAACATGGCTTCAGAGAAGGTAGATCAACAGTAACAAACTTATTAGAATTTTATGATGAGGTAAGCCAAATCTTACAGGAAAGAGAGGGCTGGGCAGATTGCATATTCCTAGACTTCCAGAAAGCGTTTGACACTGTTCCACATGGGAGACTTATTAGGAAGCTGCAAGCAATGGCTAGAATAGGTGGAAATGTCTTGGAATGGATAAAAACTTACTTAGAAGGAAGGGAACAGAGGGTTAGAGTAAGACACTCAGTGTCTGAATGGAGAAGAGTTAGAGGTGGAGTTCCACAGGGTTCAGTTTTAGGGCCACTTTTGTTCCTTGTATATGTAAATGGCCTACCAGAGTCTGTAAATTCATACATGAATATGTTAGCAGATGATGCAAAGATTGTGAAGAAAGTAAAAAACGAGAACAATGGTAGAGAACTTCAGGAAGATCTAAATAGTCTGCATGAGTGGTCAGAAAAGTGGCTAGTGAAATTTTCATTAGCCACTTGTACTGAGAATGGGTACAAGCGCAAGAAGGCCCAAGCTTGACTACTCGGTGGCTGGAGTACAACTTCAAGAGACAGAAAATGAGAGAGATCTAGGAGTAAACATACTAGCAGATTTGTCTCCAGAAATACATATAAATGGCATAGTAAGGGCAGCATATGCCTTCTTATCAAATGTAAGGGTAGCCTTCAGGCACTTGGACAAGGAAATGTTCAGAAATACTTATGTAACCTATGTGAGGTCAAAACTCGAATATGCAGCCCCCTTTTGGAATCCGCACTTGAAAAAGCACATAGCTAAGCTTGAAAAAGTTCAAAGACATGCCACGAAACTGGTGCCAGAAATACGCCATCTCAGTTATGATGAGAGGCTGAGGGAATTAGAGTTACCATCACTCGAAGCTAGAAGATTGAGGGGGGATATAGTGACAGTTTAAATTCCTTCATGGTTATGCTAGAGGGGATAGGGATCGATATTTTGATATGGCTGGCTCTAGAACTAGAAGTCATAGTTTGAAGCTTGGTAAGAAAACTTCTTTGCAGGATGTAAGGAAATACTTTTTCAGTGTAAGAGTAGTTGATAATTGGAATTGGCTAAGCGAGGAGGTAGTTAATGCTATCTCAATCCATAGTTTTAAGGACAGGTATGATAAGTATCACTAAGTACAAAATGGAACCGATGAGGAGACGGGAAGATACGAGCATTGGGCTCTTTCCCGTAAACACAATTAGGTAATTACAATTAGGTTATCACACACACACACACACACACACACACACACACACACAAACACACACACACACACACACACACACACACACACACACACGCACACACACACACACATGGCTTCAGAGAAGGTAGATCAACAGTAACAAACTTATTAGAATTTTATGATGAGGTAAGCCAAATCTTACAGGAAAGAGAGGGCTGGGCAGATTGCATATTCCTAGACTTCCAGAAAGCGTTTGACACTTTTCCACATGGGAGACTTATTAGGAAGCTGCAAGCAATGGCTAGAATAGGTGGAAATGTTTTGGAATGGATAAAAACTTACTTAGAAGGAAGGGAACAGAGGGTTAGAGTAAGACACTCAGTGTCTGAATGGAGAAGAGTTAGTAGTGGAGTTCCACAGGGTTCAGTTTTAGGGCCACTTTTGTTCCTTGTATATGTAAATGACCTACCAGAGTCTGTAAATTCATTCATGAATATGTTTGCAGATGATGCAAAGATTGTGAAGAAAGTAAAAAACGAGAACAATGGTAGAGAACTTCAGGAGGATCTAAATAATCTGCATGAGTGGTCAGAAAAGTGGCTAATGAAATTCAATACTTCAAAATGTAAGGTAATGAGAATGGGTACAAGTGCAAGAAGGCCCAAGCTTGACTACTCGGTGGCTGGAGTACAACTTCAAGAGACAGAAAATGAGAGAGACCTAGGAGTAAACATACTGGCAGATTTGTCTCCAGAAATACATATAAATGGCATAGTAAGGGCAGCATATGCATTCTTATCAAATGTAAGGGTAGCCTTCAGGCACATGGACAAGGAAATGTTCAGAAATATTTATGTAACCTATGTGAGGCCAAAACTCGAATATGCAGCCCCCTTTTGGAATCCGCACTTGAAAAAGCACATAGTTAAGCTTGATAAAGTTCAAAGACATGCCACGAAACTGGTGCCAGAAATACGCAATCTCGGTTATGATGAGAGGCTGAGGGAATTAGACTTGCCATCACTCGAAGCTAGAAGAGTAAGGGGGGATATGGTGACAGTCTTTAAATTCCTTCATGGTTATGATAGAGTGGATAGGGATCGATATTTCGATATGGCTGGCTCTAGAACTAGAGGTCATAGTTTGAAGCTTCGTAAGAAAACTTGTTTGCAGGATGTAAGGAAATACTTTTTCAGTGTAAGAGTAGTTGATAATTGGAATTGGCTAAGCGAGGAGGTAGTTAATGCTATCTCAATCCATAGTTTTAAGGACAGGTACGATAAGTATCACTAAGTCTAAAATGGAAGCGATCAGGAGACGGGAAGATACGAGCTTTGGGCTCTTTCCCGTAAACACAATTAGGTAATCACAATTAGGTAATCACACACTGAAAGAACAGCAGCAAAGCAGACATACAGGGGCCATGAGATGGAAATTTCTTCTACTATCTTGAACTTAGTTGTAAAGCGCCATGTATTTTGACACTAAATTTCCCTGTGCTTTCCTTACATTCATCTTTTATATTCGTGATGGATATCTCAGGGTGCTGATCCTCTACAATGCTTCCATGGACAGCATGACCTTCATATCATACTACAAAGACAAAAATATTGTTTGGTAACTGTTCAAACGTGTCAGACACACTGGTGATTGATAGGCTAAAAGTAATTTCATCTATAACGCAAGCTGTAGCAAGTGGAGGGTGTTCAAATAGCACAAGATCTGTTGCTTAGAGGCCATGTAAGGAGAATTTTGTTGTTTTGTTCAGTGGTTCATCAGCTGATGCCAATGACCATGGTATTGGGCCTACTTCATGCCCCAGAAAAGTTTTCATGTCCCCTTCCCGGAACTGTGCAACTACAAGCAGATGAACACGCAAATCTTAGTCAGCCTTCAAGATGACATCTCTTTGATTTAACTGTGACCTTCTTGGTGCTACTGTCAAACGTTTCTAGATTTTGTTTAGGTTGAGATGCAAATTAAGCTTTCTCGTTGTAAAATAGTCTCTCTTACACATATTTAAGCAGAGATGTTTCCCTTCTTTCTTTAGCATTCAACAAGTCATTCTTGATTTTGTCAGTTGCTATAATCCCAGAAAACGGGGAATCTAAACCATCTGATGGTTTAAAAGAGTTTCCTCAACTCTGAAGAATTTTCTTAACTACACGTACATCACTCTCATCTTTGCCATTCAAGGACTGGTTGACTCCTTGTGTGTTCAGTTGCTTCATCACAAGTACCAGCCATAAATCTACAGCTATCAACAACAGATGCATGTTCATGAGCTGTTGTCAGCCATCGTTGGACTGTACCACGTTTTAAACTGAATCCTATGGTCACTCCTTTTGCACTGATGTTTCTGCTTAGTATTTGTTCTATTGCCTGATCTCTAGTAACCTTGGATAACCAGTGTCTGATGTGTCTCTGAACCATAAAGATTCTGCGAGGAATATTTCCAATT
>JAXCGZ010000207.1:67500-80000 GCA_037179515.1 Halocaridina rubra
AACACTGTATGAGAAGAAATGAGCTTATGAAATATCATTAGTAGGTATGCTAAACATACTGTACATTAACTTCCATGTGTACCAATACATCTAATTATGACAAGCAATTATTTATTTCTTCTACGGTGAAATTAATAGTGTTTTTTTTCCTTTTAATTGTTGGGTAATTCGTGGCTACGCAATTGATTTTTAATAATGCGAAGAATATCATCAAAATAATTGAGCCAATCCAATTTCTTGATTGTGATTTTTGGAAGATGTAATTATCTTCAAAAATTCCATTGGAAAGCAAAGGGAGACAGGAAGGTTTTCCACAGCCATACTAAAAGACATTTGATATTTGTCATTAAAAGCGAATTTTCAGCCAGCAATGCAAAATCTTACTAACTTAATGATGACATCCATTTGAAGAATGACCTTATAGTTTCTAAGCTCAGAGCAGGTTGGGGGACGTATGTCATTAAATATCAAACATCTGTCACCGTGGCTCAAGCGGTAGTATCCGCGACTCTGAGGCGTCAGGTCGAGGGTTCGCGCCCCGTCACGGTCTGAGATTAGCAAGGGCATTCACTCAGGGCAACGATTACATCTGCCAAAACAAGTCCTTCGCAAGAAGGCAACCGTCCTAGCCCTTAGTAGAAAAGGGAGTCCGTGACGTAAAACCGGAACAAAACAAAACAACGAACTTGACAATTTTAAAACCTGAGGTTATGGCAATGTTATTTATTCGCTAATTAAGTAAGAGAAATTAAGTAAACGAATAGCACTTACCTGGCCTAAAAAGAAGCCATTGATTTTACTATATATATTTTAAAAAAATATGATGAAATTTAATCCAACAGAACTTAATAATTGGTCGCATAGGAAATCCATCCTTATGAGTTTTAACTCATCCGTACATATATGGTAAACAAGTTGGAAGGTTAACATATTCATTTTGAGTTCTGCCAATTGTTTCTCTCGGAGTAGATAGTCTCATATATATATATATATATATATATATATATATATATATATATATATATATATATATATATATATATATATATATATAGCGTCATATCTTTATTGTATCTATATCATCAAAAGAGCATACATTACGCAACAGTAAATAATCACACACAAAGTACGCATGCACACACACGCACACAATCATATTCACAGAGCGAAGAAATTGTAAATGCTATTATACGCATTCACAGTTTTAAGGAGAGATATAATAATTGCCATTGAATTTAAACACCAACAAAGAAGCAAAGAGTTGCGAGCACTAGGCTCTCTCCTGCAAACACAATTAGGCAGGTATAGGCACGTACTTCAGTAAGGAGGAATTAAGATTATTAGACAAAAAAAAAATGAAGGGTGTCTGGCTGTAAAAAAGAAAGCCATATGTGTAAAAGGTAAATGGAAATGAATATTCGTAGACGAGAGAGAGAGAGAGAGAGAGAGAGAGAGAGAGAGAGAGAGAGAGAGAGAGAGAGAGAGAGAGAGAGAGAGAGAGAGAGAGAGAGAGAGAGAGAGAGAGAGAATGTAAAATATGTCTCCAAAAAGGTAGCTTTAAACTGGAGTCTTTCTAAGATAATACCGAATATCAATAGTCACCAAATGTGCTACCAAGAGTAATACTTACTTGACTTGAAATAACAATGAGCATAATATTATTGGTGGCTGAAGTGGCACGTCTCCCAAATACACTTTATGATGATTTCAGGGCCGTATGGAAAGAGCGAAACATGGAGGGAGGAGATGATGGTCATGGGGTGGGGTGGGGGGAGAAGAGAGGGAGAGGGTTTGCAGCTGTTGAAGAATATTTATTCAAAAGACTTCCCTTCCATTTTATCTTTTGTAAAAACCTTGGCACTGCTGTCTCTTTGCCATATCCTCGCATCACGAATGTTTTTGGAACCATAGAAATTGCAAAATACACCACGATAATTCCAGCCAAAAATGAGAGAAGGCGGTACATGGAATAGGATGAGGGGCGCCTTTGACCCGCCTGAACTTTGAAAGTGAAACGGAGGCTGGGGGGAAGGGAGGGAAGAGACAGGTGCTATTGCGTCATCAATCAGCTGTTGTCGTCAAACGCTTTCATGATTAGCTCGAGGCTTCTCAGAAACTTTTTTAACACTTTCTAAGTCAACCCTGCGCCCAAAAACTCAAAGGAAGTGCAGAGGCAGTATCAAAGATTTATTTCTTGTTTGCCAAATGGTTCTTGGAATTGAATCTGCTGTAGAACGACACACTTATACCAACATCCATCCATCGCTGTTGAGCCTCCAAACCTTTCTTCTTCTTCTTCTTCTTCTTCTTCTTCTTCTTCTTCTTCTTCTTCTTCTTCTTCTTCTTTCTTTCTTTCTTTCTTTCTTTTTTCTTTCTTTCTTTCTTTCTTTTTTCTTTCTTTCTTTTTTCTCTCCTCCTTTTTCTATTTCTTCTTCTTCTTCTTCTTCTTCTTCTTCTTCTTCTTCTTCTTCTTCTTCTTCTTCTTCTTCTTCTTCTTTCTTTCTTTCTTTCTTTCTTCTTTCTCTCTTTCTTTCTTTCTTTCTTCCTTTCTTTTTTCTTTCCTCCTTTTTCTATTTATTTCTTCTTCTTCTTCTTCTTCTTCTTCTTCTTCTTTTTCTTCTTCTTCTTCTTCTTCTTCTTCTTCTTCTTCTTCTTCTTCTTCTTCTTCTTCTTCTTCTTCTTCTTCTTCTTCTTCTTCTTCTCATAAGTGAACAAATGTTGGGATGAAAGTATGACTGTAGGCGACCTTGCTTTACCGTCCCAGCTAGGGTGACCCAAGATGGATTTCCAAATATCAGTATTTCTGTATTCTATTTAATTATTACGATTACAGTCAAGCATCCGATAAAATTTTATATTTCCTCAGTACAGAGTAGGCACACACAATTATAGCTGTATTCTTGTATAATTAAGTTTATAATTATGAATTTTTCTCTCTATAATTTTGATGCCATTCAGTTAGACGTCTCTCTCTCTCTCTCTCTCTCTCTCTCTCTCTCTCTCTCTCTCTCTCTCTCTCTCTCTCTCTCTCTATATATATATATATATATATATATATATATATATATATATATATATATATATATATATATATATATATATATATATATATATATATATATATATGTATTTGTATATATATATATATATATATATATATATATATATATATATATATATATATATATATATATATATATATATATATATATATATATATATATATATATATATATAAGCAGTAGCTAGATTATATTTGCTCATGTCGAAACTCCCATCCTATACAGATTGGTCTATAAATAATATAATACTTCAATACGAAAAATTTGCAGTCACTTGCACAATACTGTCTCTGGGTAATATTTACTGATTTACACCTTTGTTAGTACAGTTCACTAAATAACACCCATGGAACCTAAATTTTGAGTGAACCCTCCTTGGGTATTTATCAAAATCTACTTCAGTATGATACACGTTACGACCATGTTGTATCCAGGGATATCAAAGACACAAGGTGCTCAAATGAAGCACTGTTTTTGCTGTATATTACCTTTATAGCTAATTCTGAGAAGCAATAACTGAGGACCAAATTTTTCTGGTGTCTAAACTGTATACCATACTCACAAGATGTTTCGGTTATGCCCAAATATCTGGATACCATATGTTTGGAATACTTCATTTCTACGTCAATATATACGGTTCCTCATCTTTTTGTTCTCTTCTTATTTGGTACCTCAGACCTCTGTAATAAATCACCTGTTTATTGCAGCTTGCCTTTACTGTTCACCAATCCAAATCCGTGCCCAACACTCCTGATTGTTTAAACTTGGTTCTTAATGTCTATAAAAATGCTTGGGGTAACTCTTCAGTGTTCTTCTTTTCCTTGTGGTGCCACAGACCTCTATATTAAACCTGAAGTAGTAGATTTTCACATAAATATCTGGCGTACCTCTTCCATTATCTCTTAATTATGATACCGAAGACCTCTTTGGTCCCTCTCTTCATACTAAGGCCTCTGGAATATATTACCTATATCATATAACCTTAGGTACTTCTTCTGTTCACGCTTTTTATACTTTGACTGAAATGCCTTTAGGAAACTTTTGCTGTTTACCGTACACCTGGGTACCTCATTCACTTACAAAGTGCTTGGGATACCTTATTAATATAGGAAAACCAAAAGTTATTAAACTTGTATCTCTAAGTCTTATGAATACTTTATCTTTAAACTTTTTTCATCAGTCATTTGCTAATACAAAAATATATTTTGGGTGTTTGCATTGCCTATCAAGATCGTGGGAGTACCTCACCTATGTGCCATACCGGGGAGGTCCTATACTGTGGCCTCTTATTGTAGAGGGAGGTGGCGGTGGTGAATCACAGAGCCTCAACCCTGGAATATTATTTGAAACTTGCAACAGGAAACGATGCAATATAGCCTCGACAACTCCTGTTACTTTTCACTCTAAAGTCTTTCTTCCTACCTAAAGCAAATATGAGCTTGGATGAATGTGCTTTTGTGCATCGTATATTTCCATATATTGGAAGGATATAGAGTTTAAGTGACGTGAATTAAGAAAGTGAAAATAAAAGAACCATATGGAAGCTGTTGAGTAACAAGGAAGGAAATTCTGACTGAGAACAGAGATGACCTTGGCCTCCTGTGCTAAGACGAGAGAGAGAGAGAGAGAGAGAGAGAGAGAGAGAGAGAGAGAGAGAGAGAGAGAGAGAGAGAGAGGAGAGAGAGAGAGGAGAGAGAGAGAGAGAGAGAGAGAGAGAGAGAGAGAGAGAGAGACTTTTGTTAGATAGATAGCTAGAAAGATAAACCCTATCGATCAATTGATTGATTGGTAATTTGAGGTGTTGAACTACTTTGGAACACGAGAAAAAATTTTCATAGTTTCATATTAAATTGCATGATATTAATAACAAAGAGACGTTGTTGACACCTAGAAACGTAGACAGAGAGATGCCATTGATAGATAGAGTGACTGATGATTTGAGTACAAATAAGAAAGCTGTCACATTATTTTAAATTATAAAATATCAAAAACTATTTTATTCTTAAAATGTAGAGTGGGTCTGGTCAGTACTTTTAAAAATTTTTCTCTACAAAATTTATCTCTAAGCTTTTGATATATATATATATATATATATATATATATATATATATATATATATATATATATATATATATATATATATATATATATATATATATATATATATATATTCCAGTAGGAGGTTGGCTCATGGCACCAGCCGCCCATTGCGATACTACAGCTGAAGGTTTTTTGAACTTGAATAGGTCTGTCCAGGACAGTTCGATGTAAGTCTTCCTTCAGTTGCGGTTCTTTTTCTATGCCTACAGCTATGCTGAATATTCTTGGATATTCATTTCACATCTTTTATTATCCCTTCACATCTGACAAGTCATTACACTCTTCATCTCTGTTTATCTTTATGTATTTTTCGTGCCCAGGTCCGATGAGGGCTGTTTTTATTTAATATTTTTTGGCCCGTCCTGGTGTCACAATCATAAAAAAAAAAAAAAAAATGTTATATATATATATATATATATATATATATATATATATATATATATATATATATATATATATATATATATATATATATATATATTATATATATATATATATATATATATATATATATATATATATATGTATATATATATATTATATATATATATATATATATATATATATATATATATATATATATATATATATATATATATATATATATATATATATATATATATATATATGTGGGTATATATATATATATATATATATATATATATATATATATATATATATATATATATATATATTATATATATATATATATATATATATATATATATATATATATATATATATATATAAGCTTCCATAAGTTTATATTCCAGATTATGGAATGAATGCTAAGATTTGATTATTTCTTAATTTTCCATATTAAGAAATCATTCATCAATTAATTTTCATATGCATATTTTCTATAGATATGATGAATGTCTCTAAATTTTTTTTTCATATTTTATAGTGTTTAATGAAAGGTTCTTATATTTTGGTTTTCATATTACCTTAAAAATATGAATATTTGTTTATTTTGCAATATATCACATAGGCGAAATTTCCTTATATTTGAGATTTTATTTCTTAGCCAATAAGATATCAGAAGATATTATAATATGTTTGTTTCGGTTTTACGTCACGAACTCCCTTTTCAACTAAGGACTAGGACGGTTGCCTTCTTGCGAAGGACTTGTTTTGGCAGATGTAATCGTTACCCTGAGTATATGCCCTTACTCCAAAATACAAATGGAGTTGCACTTGTTTTTATTATCTGTATTTAGGAAGCAGGCACTATTCAATGGCTATAAATTCTTCATGATTCCCACACTTTCTCTTCAAGTATAGCAAGAAGGTGTTCTGAATGGTTTAACATGTTTCAAAATAAAAACGACGTGTCTATAGGAGGGTTTACACGGTCAAACGGTTCGTCGAACGCGGTTCGACAGACAAGTGTTGGAAGTGATGTTCGAACGTGTGAACGGGGTATTTGGTTGTCGAACACGTTCCGTGTTCGACAACCAAATACCCCGTTCACACGTTCGAACATCACTTCCAACACTTGTCTGTCGAGCCGTGTTCGACGAACCGTTTGACCGTGTAAACCCCACTTTACTTTGCAAACACTCATTTTTGTCATGAATCACTAGACTTTATGTGTTTTTTATTTATATATTTGTCTTGTAATTAGCAACACACTGCATTTACACTTTTCGTCGTTACAAGTGATTTTGCATAGAGGGAAAAAATAGAATTTATAATTGTTTAATGGTTTCAACCCCAATGGGAAAGGAATCCACTCCTATCTGTAAAGAGAGAGAGAGAGAGGAGAGAGAGAGAGAGGAGAGAGAGAGAGAGAGAGAGAGAGAGAGAGAGAGAGAGAGAGAGAGAGAGAGAGAGAGAGAGAGAGAGAGAGAGAGAGAGAGAGAGAGAGAGACTGACTTCAGAGACAAGATGACTTTTTTTTTTTCTTTAATGATTGTGACACCAGGACGGGCCAAAAAAAAAAAAAATATAACAGCCCTCATCGGGCCTGGGCACGAAGAATACATAAAGAGAAACAGAGATGGAGAGTGTAATGACTTGTCAGATGTGAAGGGATAAAAGATGTGTGATGAATATCCAAGAATATTCAGTGCAGCTTTAGGCATAGAAAAAGAACCGTAACTGAAGGAAGACTTAACATCGAACTGTCCTGGACAGACCTATTTAAGTTCAAAAAACCTTCAGCTGTAGTATTGTTGTTGTTGTTGTTGTTGTTATTATTGTTGTTGTTGTTGTTGTTGATGATGATGTCTTATGTGTCATTGTTAGTACCCATTCGAATGAGGGTGGACACAGACAAGTTGAAGTTGGTGGCTAAAAGCTGGAAGACCTTCCTACTTTGAGAAGTGGAAATTATTTTACAAGAAAATCGGCATCAGTATCATCATCATCACTTGTATGCATTGATGAGACTGATAATATTTACAATTATCTGTTGCCAGCTAGTGCCTGAAGTGTCTTAACTTTATTCCATAAGTCTTTTCCTATACTGATGAAAGATATGCTAGTGTCATTGTTATAATAATAATAATAATAATAATAATAATAATAATAATAATAATAATAATAATAATAATAATAATAATAATAATAATAATAATAATAATAATAATCATAATAATAATAATGATAATAATAGCATTTATAATATCAGCGAATAAAAGTGGTTATGTCTTATTTCTTTAATTTCAAAGGTCTAAAGCTCGAAAAATGATTCGTAGACAGGTATGTTATATTCAAATACTTGCATATATACGTTTCGTGATATAGTTTGAAAATAATGATAATAATAATAATTATATTTATAATAATGATAATAATAATAATAATAATAATAATAATAATAATAATAATAATAATAGTAGTAGTAGTAGTAGTAGTAGTAGTAGTAGTAGTTGTGGTGGAGGTGGTAGCAGTAGTAGTAGTAGTAGTGTTAATAATAATAATAATAATAATAATAATAATAATAATAATAATAATAATAATAATAATAATAATAATAACAGTATCGATAATAATTATATTAATAATAGTATTTTTTGTCTAACAGGACACCATATCTTAATAAAGACTGTAAAGTGGAAACAACTGTAACAAAACTTTATTTAAGAAAAGTTTCAAAATACATATCCAACCTTGCATCTCATGTTCGTGGTTTTCTTGGAAGGCAATAGAAATTCAGGGACGAAGGGCTTGATTCTTTCAGATATCCTATCTCCTTTAGCTGCTTCCTTCGAAACACAAAGTATTAGTGTTTGGATTGAACTTCGTAAAAATAATTTAAGAATATTTTAAATATAAAACGACTATATATGTTAGAATAAATGTAAAATAAAATTTGCTTTTCTACCAAGGGCTAGGACGGTTGCCTTCTTGCGAAGGACTTGTTTTGGAGGATGTAATCGCTTCCTTGAGTGCATGCCCTTGCTAACCTCAGACCGTGACGGGGCGCGATCCCTCGACCTGACGCCTCAAAGTCGCGGACGCTACCGCTTGAGCCACGGTGACTACTTATATATATATATATATATATATATATATATATATATATATATATATATACATATATATATATATATATATATATATATATATATATATATATATATATATATATATATATATATATATATATATATATACATATATATATATATATATATATATATATATATATATATATATATATATATATATATATATATATATATATATAAACGGAGTCACAAGGAATTAAAGAAAATGGCCGAGGACTAAGTGCTTTCGTATATTTCATATTGCTTTCTCAGGGCGACTATGTGAAATGTATAAAAGTATTTTTTTTATTTATTTTTCTATTTTTTCCCCTCTGGCTGCCTGAATATATTTTCTTAACATGTTTTGTAGTGATTAAGCTACATATATATATATATATATATATATATATATATATATATATATATATATATATATATATATATATATATATATATATATATATATATATATGTATGTGTGTGTGTGAGCAGTTTTTTGAATTACCTAATTGTGCTTACGGGAAAGTGTCCTATGCTCGTAACTCCCCGCCTGCTGGTCGGTTTCATTTTTATACTCAGTGATAATTACCACATTTGTCCTTATAACTATGAACGCATATAGCATATACTACCTCCCTGCTTAGCCAATTCCAGTCATCATCTTTTTATATACTAACAGCTGAAGGTCTTTTTGACTTAAAGAGGACTCTCCTGGATAGGTCGATGTTAAGTCTTATTACGGATCCTTTCCTATGCCTACATCCACACTGAATATTCTTGCATATTCGATGCACATCTCGTATTATCCCTTCGCATCTGACAAGTCACAGCACTCCCTACCACTGTTTCTCTTTGCATTCTGTTTCTTCGTGCCAAGGCTCAAAGAAGGCAATTTTCTTTGCCCGTCCTTGTGTCACACTCCCAAAATAATTAGTTCGATTTGGAAGTTTTAAATAATGTTCCCCTTTGTTTCTAGAGCCACATGTAACAAAATATCGCTCCCTAAGTGTGTGTGTGTGTGTGTGTGTATGTGTATGTGTTTGTATATATATATGTGTGTGTGTGCGTTTGTGTGTGTATATATATATATATATATATATATATATATATATATATATATATATATATATATATATATATATATATATATATATATATATATATATATATATATATATATATATATATATATATATATATATATATATATATATATATATATATATACAGTATATATATATATATATATATATATATATATATATATATATATATATATATATATATATATATATATATATACATATATATATATATATATATATATATATATATATATATATATATATATATATATATATGCACACACAAAGTTGGCAAGTATGTTACTATTGCTCTCTGAATTGTTGACATTTATTACTTTTCTCGAAATTTATAGCTTATTAGAATCCATCAGAATTTAGAAAAGTATAGTAAAATGTGGTGGTGTTGGTCTTGTAATAACTTTGATAAATAAAGACACGCCCAGGCTCCTTTAGATAAAGGTAGGAGTGATATTGGAATTGGAATTTACTCAGTAGGTATTCTTGTCGCAAAATGAGAGAAAGAATAGATTTTTTATTTTGTAGATTTTAAATTATCATAACATATATTGTTTTAGGAGAAGAGAAAGAGTTTTTCTTTTTTTATAGTGGTATCAAATTTTAGGCCGCTTTTACACCCAAGTGGCACATGGCACGCCAGTTAAAAACGAGCATCCGGAAATATATGAAACCTTTCACACAGAAGTGGCGTGACACGTCCCATGTGCCATGTGCGACTTGCAAATATATGAAACCTTTAACACAGAAGTGGCGTGACACGTCCCATGTGCCACGTGCGACTTGCGTCGCAAGTCGCACTTGGCACATGGGACGTGTTACGCCACTTCTGTGTTAAAGGTTTCATATATTCGCAAGTCGCACATGGCACATGGGACGTGTCACGCCACTTCTGTGTGAAAGGTTTCATAAATTCGCAAGGCGCACGTGGCACATGGGACGTGTCACGCCACTTCTATGTGAAAGGTTTCATATATTTCCGGATGCTCGTTTTAACTGGCGTGCCACGTGGCATGCCACATGCGACGTGCCACTTTGGTGTGAAAGCGAGTTATAGCTTCTTATGTATAACTCGCTACAATATATTCACTTCATTGCTCTGCGAATTACATTTGATCGCCGTGTACAGCGGTAGCATCCACGACTTTGTGGCATCAGGTCGAGGGTTCGCGGCCTGCCACGGTCTGAGGTTAGCAAGGGCATGCACTTAAGGTAACGATCACACCTGCCAAAACCAAAGTCCTTCACAAGAAGGCACCGTCCTAGCCCTTAGTAGAAAAGGGAGTCCGAAAAGTAAAACCGATGCACATCATTGCTTTGCAAGGCAGCACCTAACTTAATCGTAAGGTATTCTAAGTTCAATAGCCCAAGTTCGTTCGTGTGACATATCATCGGTAGAACCTCTTGAGGTTCGTCGAGGGTATTGGTAAGACTGATGTTGTACCCTGGTCACCTCAGCATGTCAGGTGACCTCTCATATATACGGGCATGAATCAGAATATCCTTAAGCCTAGGTTTTGATAAAGGAAATAACGCCTGTCGTGCAGCTCCTCATTAAGAAAGAGAAAATATTCTTTGATCTGACATCCTGCGCTGCATTTCTTTCATTTTTGGTGAAAAGCCCTCGTATATTCCTAAAGTCAATATTCCTCTTCATTTAGGAGCCACCATATTAAAGATTCAGCGACAATCTATATCTTTCATATAGGGTTAAGTTGGGTTAGTTTAGTGTTAAATATGTTACTAATATGCTCAAATGAAATCCAACCAGTAATTTTTTACAATTTATGCATTTTGTGCTCTCCTTTTTTTTCTATACCATTGATAACTACGCTTATGTTCTCAATATTGCAAAATATTATCGTATGTCATATATATCCAACTTGAGTTATTGCTGTTTGTTAGTTTTTTTTGTCAACGATAGACATTTGAATAGAAGAATCATTTTAAATTTTCATTGTATATGTAGCCTTACAAAAACAATATATATATATATATATATATATATATATATATATATATATATATATATATATATATATATATATATATATATATATATGTTCCGGTTTTACGTCACGGACTCCCTTATCAACCAAGGGCTAGGACGGTTGCCTTCTTGCGAAGGACTTGTTTTGGCAAATGTAATCCTTACGCTGAGTGCATGCCTTTGCTAACCTCAGACCGTGACGGGGCGCGAACCCTCGACCTGACGCCTCAGAGTCGGAGACGCTACCGACTGAGCCACGGCGACTACATATATATATATATATATATATATATATATATATATATATATATATATATATATATATATATATATATATTATATCGATTTTCTTTGCACGTGACAAGTAAGAATATATCCGAATTAATTTATAGAACTGGCATACTACCGGCAATATGCTGGAAATTCTGAACCCTCGGAGTCTATATAGTCTTGTGAGATGTTGAGGTAGATGATTTTGTTGGGGTTTGGTCAATAGGAATATTATTAAGTGAAAATTCCTTTCGTGTGTCTTTGATGTAGTTTAGCCACAAAGGATTAGAAAGAGAAAGTAATGATAGCGAAAGTTGGGGTTTTTCATTTTCATTTATTAAAAAATTGACCTTGTCTGTTAGTGTTAATCGTATCCATTCTGTTAGACAAATCAGAGTAATTTTTATTTTATCCATTCTCAATAATTCTTCCCCAGTCCTTCCATTCCCGTTTATTGTAATCATTCCCAGTCCCCGAGTTA
>JAXCGZ010000207.1:85000-92500 GCA_037179515.1 Halocaridina rubra
CTAATAAGTTTATAAGTATTTTTTATCCTGTATCTCAAATGAATTTAGCATTCATTCTTCTAAGTCGGCTTTAAAGGAATTGTCTATATATAGACTTGCTACTTTCGCATGTATTATATCTTTACTAAGATGTATGACTCTGTCATCTTGCCATAATTATTAAACGAAATATGTATTTAAACTCTATGAAACAAATAATGTCTTAAAATAATCATGTTCAGCATTAAATAAAGATTTTGATATACTAATCACGTCTTTTTTGACAGAGTCCATTCAGTAAAGTACGATGGCCAGATCCATCATGCAATGATTTAATTATGTTAAATAAATATTGGTAACGATTCTTTTCTTATGAAGTCTCTTTTCATGCACGTATATTAAATGTTTCTAATAACTGAGAGATAACGTGAATGCCTGCAAGTCTTTCATTTGTTGCATAAAGACATCAGTATTTCTTCCTGTGTTAGGTAACCCACTCTATCCTATCAGACCAAAGAGGCACTTATATCGTTTTTCTCTCCATTCTCCCTCTGATTAAAAGTTTTATATGACTCTTAGTTGCCGACATATTGTTCTCTAGTGCTCAAAGGCTAACACTTATTGTACTCCAGCTATAAAATTAAGTACTACAATGGAGCAATATTCATCTGTTTCTTTTATCTCTCTAAGGTACCCAAAAAGTTTCTAAATGTTTACAATATGATAATGTATAGTAGAAACCCTGCATAGGCATACTATTAGCTGCCATGGAATTCTTCAGCCCAGAGTTATCTTGTTAATGAATTATTTTATATGACACGTATATTTTCATAGAACTTAAATGTTGCTCTATATTCAGTATTTCCCCTGAGAGAGGGGAATAAAAAATACTTCCTTCGTGTTCCCTGCGTGTAGTAAAAATCAGCTAAATGGGGCGGAGCGAGGAGACTGAGAATCTCCTCCTTTGTATTTTCCTCCCGCAAAGAGTCAAGGTATTTTGCTTTGACTCAGACACTTCCTTTATAAGGGGGAATAAGGCTCTTGTATATATATATTTTTTTATTTTTTTAAAAGTGTGACACCGGGACAGGCAGAAACTGCCCTCATCAACAAAGGCCCGGGCACGAGAAAATACCAAGACGAAGGAAAAGAAAAAGGTTAAGGGCAAGGCAGAGATGAGGTAATGTCACACAAAGGAAAACGACAGACAGAAAAAACAGTCAAAGTAAAGAGGACCCAGAGATATGGAGGACTAGGCTCTGAGATGACGATAGATCTGCTTTTTGAAGGATGAAAGGTCATAAGAACTAGGAAAGACAGAAGGAGGAAGAGAGTTCCAGAGTCTGGAGGTAGATGGGAAGAAGCAGTCGCTGCACCGACCAATCCGCGAGCTACAAATCTCGACACTGTACCTGTGAGATGAGGCCGCTTGGCGAGTGTTACGCGGCCTCGGCAGTGGAGGGGGGATGCAACTCGCCAACTCATCAGAGCAGCGATGGAAGTAGTAGCGATAGAAAAGCGAAAGGGAAGATACCTTACGGCGAAGAGAGAGAGAATCCAGGTTAGAAGTAAGAGAAGGATCATTAATGAGTCTGACTGCCTTAGATTCAACCCTATCAAGAAGATAAGTAAAGGAAGAAGCACCCCAATATGGTATCCTAGGTTTACACTGTTTAAGAAATCGGGCCTAAGTCTTTTATTGCAGATGACTTAAACAGAGATCCAGCTTTAGATCTGAGAATTTATTTATTGCATACACATTAGCTCTTTATGACAGATTTTTTTTACGGCTAAATTTGCGTGCTAGAGAATGGATTTAGCATCAAACTGCCCAAAATCTTTGCTTTGCTTTGCTTGGATAGGATAGGATAGGTGGGGGAAGAACAGTGACGGCATCGAGTGAACTCTCTTAGCCCTTAAAATTTAAGAAAGTGAAGTCAAAGTGCCGATATTGATGTTTGAAACCTAACGATATCGGTGCAGTAGTGCAAGTATCGTCATAGAGGAATCAAGACACCCCATTAAAACGAGTGAATGGGTGTAATTGCTTCAGCAATAATAATTTTCCTGAGGGAGGGAAGCAACAGCAGCAATTCATACACATAGTTGTGCCATTTCCTTTCAATTATTCTGATCATGTTGGTGCCAAGGGCTGTCTAATTGTCGTAATATAGCTCTTATTCGTTATCCTATCTATCCCTTCTTGAAAATTATTATTTTTCTACTCAAGGTATATTTCCAAAGTTTTTACTCAATGCAATCAGTCATTTTCAATTTCTTTCTCTCTTATATCCTTACCTTCCTATAATTAGTGTCTTTTTTAGTTATTATTATATTTTATGCGAACATGAAAGCAAAAAATAAGAAATTAATAAGAAAAAAAATATTCATTTTCAAAATTGGAAATAAATTAGAAAATGAAAAAAATAGTAATAGAGAACTTATTTCCAAAAGAAAATAAATGTGGTCTTTTTAATCAACGATCAACCTCAACAGTGCAAACTTATGTGCATTTACGCCTAATTATTTTTGACATTAAATGAAATAGTGAAATGATAAATATTTATTTACGGACAAGCTTCTCAGATGTACTCATTTTTTCCGGCATCTGTCACTGTCCTCTTCAAGAATTTCACTCGTGTCTGCTTCATACCACACAATCTTCGTCCTTCTTGGCAGTCTCTCGCGGTCCACAGAACAACTGAGTTTTTTTTTTTTTTTTTTTTTTTTTTTTTTAATGCCAGAGCCTTTCCTCACCATTAGAGCAGGCCCAGCCAGATATCTATTGATAGACGCTAGTGTCAATATACTTTTGTTCAAACTTACAAATGGACTGGTAACTGGCTTCGCTTTTTCGGGTGGCATTATACCCTCCCACCATCAGTCTTCCTCTTTCACTTTTAAAAGCACTTCAGTTCATTTTTATCAGCATCCCTCCCATCCCTTTCACTTTTCCTCTTTCCACCATTACTGTGTTTTATATTTTGACGAAATTATTCTCTCACATTTTGAACTTAATTATCAGAGTAATTTCCCTCCCTGTCCGGCTGTTAATTGTACCTACAATGACATTAATTGAACTATTGTATTAAAAGTTACTTACGTTACATACAACTGTTAATTCCTATTATTGTGATCGACGCAGACAGTGGTGGGCTGGGGAATGAAGGCTGGATGCCCTTCCTAGAGCCGACTGTGTGCTCGATTACGGTTCTGTCAACTCCCGAACAGAGGATTATAACCACTCGGTTACCGTGTTTCCCATTATTTGAACTATTGTACAAATACTCAAAATAAAATAATATTGAGTCTCACCTTCTATATCAGAACAGTCTTGATTTGTTGACTCTTTAGCCAGACTACAATGCATCTTCATATTTCTATATTCATATGAGATGCCTGTTCTGTTTGTTCTACAAGATTTTTGTAAACTAGATTTTTTTCTTTTGCCAAAGAGTTATCTATACCTCGTCTTCAGGTCTGCTTTCAAATTCAATCCTTATTGTAACAGCTTGCCTTTGTGTGTGTGATATACACACGTGCTCTATTTGTGTTCGTTAAAACCTTACACTTTCATGCTCATATAATAAGAACATAAGAACATAAGAACATAAGAATAGAGGACACTGCAACATGCCTACTGGCACACACGAGGCAGCTCCATTTTTGAATTGTATTTTCAGCATGTCTAACCTATTCTATTCTACTCTACTTATTTATTCTGTTTTTCTTTTTATGATTTTTCTAATAAGCACTAACCTATTCATACCCACCCTACCTCTGTCATATGTCTATCTAATCTACATTTGAAGGTGTCTAAGGTATTGGCATTTACTATCATACTAGGAAGCTTGTTCCATGCATCAGCTACTCTATTTCCAAACCAATTTTTACCAATATCCCTTCTGAACCTAAATTTATCAAGCTTAAATCCATTATTACGAGTTCTGGTTTGATCATGAATTTTTAAAACTTTATTAATATCTCCCTTGTTAATCCCTTTAAACCATTTATACACTTCAATCATATCCCCCCTAACTCTTCGCCTCTCTAGAGAATGTAGATTAAGTTTTTTTAATCTGTCCTCATATGGTAGATTTCTGATATTGTGTATCATCTTGGTCATTCTTCGTTGCACTCTCTCCAAGGATTCAATTTCCATTCTATAATAGGGTGACCAGAATTGCACAGCATAATCTAAATGGGGCCTAACTAATGCAAGATAGAGCTGCAAAATAACTTTTTCCGTCCTATTGCTGACGCTTCTTGAGATAAATCCTAAAATTCTGTTTGCTTTATTTCTGACTGCTGTGCATTGCTCTCTTGGCTTAAGACTACTACTCACAAGAACTCCCAAATCCCTTTCACACTGAGAACTCATGATTTCATGGTTATTTAGCTTATAACTAGTATTGTCTTTTATAGTACCCATTTTAACTACTTTACATTTTTCAACATTAAATTCCATTTGCCATTTGTCCGACCATTCAGATAATCTATTTAGATCTTCCTGTAAAGCATGAATGTCTTCTTTTCCATTTATAGTTCTACCTATTTTAGTGTCGTCTGCGAATTTACTTAGGTTACTACTGATATCCGAATCCAGATCATTTAGATATACGATGAATAATAGAGGACCCAGTACCGAGCCTTGTGGTACCCCGCTTGTAACCGAGCCCCACTCTGATTTCTCTCCATTTATGCAAACCCTCTGTTTTCTGTCTTTTAACCATTGTTTGATCCATCTGAGCACAGCTCCTCCTATACCATGAGCTTCCAGCTTTTTAACTAATCTTTTGTGAGGAACTCTATCAAAAGCTTTGCTAAAATCTAGATATATTGTATCATATTCTTTGCCACAATCTACTGCCTCGTAAACTTCTGAATAAAAAGACAGTAAGTTTGTAAGGCACGAAAAACCCTTAACAAACCCGTGTTGTGAAAGTTTTATCAGTCTGTGTAATTCTAGATGTGCCTTTATTTTATTTGCAATTATGGATTCTAGAATCTTACCCACTGTTGACGTTAAACTTACCGGTCTATAATTATTCTTTTTAACACGTTCACCTTTTTTAAATATTGGTACCACATCTGCCAATTTCCACTCCATGGGTACCGATCCTAATTTTATTGAATTATTAAATAATGCAGTTAGAGGACAACTAAGCTCTTCCTTGCATTCCTTTAATATTCTAGCATATATTCCATCAGGTCCCGGAGATTTATGAGCCTTTAATTTATCTATTTCTTTTATTACCTCCTCTTTCGTAATATTTATTGAACTAAGTATATTATCGGGACTGTCTCTGTAAATGGATTCTACTTCCGGAATATTTTCCAAGTTTTCATTTGTAAATACAGATAAGAAATAATCATTTAAACATGTACACATCACTTTATCGTCATCTGTGATATGGCCATTGGCTACTTCAATTGGTCCGACTTTTTCCTTAAATTTTGTTTGATAATGTTGATAAAACCCTTTAGGATTTTCTTTAGCTTCTCCTGCTATTCGAACTTCGTATTTTCTTTTCGACTCTCTAACTATCTTTTTAACTTCCCTGTTTAACTGTATATATTGCTGCCTCTCATGCTCTTCACCTCTTTTTAGTTTCCTGTAAATTCCTCTTTTAATACCTATAAGATTCTTTATTCTATTGTTCATCCATTTAGGGTCATTTTTTCTTGATCTGCAATGTTTCATGGGAATATAGTCTCTCTGACTATTCTTAAGAGTCATGACAAAATTGTTATATTCCTCATCCAAATTTATATTAACTGACGGGCTGCTGTTCTTTCCTGTGAGAGAATTTAATGTATTGATCTTATCTTGTGATAATCCTTGGCATGTGGTACCCAAATTTCGGGGTAATCCGCTACCTGCGACCTGACCTGCTGGATTAACTACCCACATCTGTACCCCAGAAATCCCTTCCCATACCTCATTAGATAATTTAGTTTTTAAGCCCTCAAAATCTCCTGCTCTAAAGTTTGGAACAATATTCTTATTTTCCTTTATAGTTTCCTTGAAAATTATGTTAAATCTAATGGAATCATGGTCACTGTTGCCCAATTTTTCACCAACTTCTAAATTTGTAACCATATTCTCTCTATTACTAAGAACTAAATCTAGTGTATTCACCCCCCGTGTTGCTTCATGTACATGCTGAGAAAGGAAATTGTCTTCTACTACTTCCAAACACTCCTTAGAGCTACTATCACCTGTTATGGTTTCCCAGTTAATATGTCTAAAATTAAAATCGCCTACAATGCAAACTCTATTTGACCTGCTCACTTTAGAAATTTCATCGTATATAACTTGCGACTCTATATTATCTAGATCAGGTGGTCTGTAGACTACTCCTACAACTAGACTTTCTATATTATTTTTAATTTCAACCCATAAGGTTTCTGAATTTAGATTTGTCTTAATTCCAGACTTAATGCAGCTTCTGAGGCTATCTTTAATATACATAATTACCCCTCCCCCTCTTTTATCTGCACTACGATCAGCATTATAAAGTTTATATCCTGTAATTATGCACTCAGCTTTAAGGTGTTTGCTTTCTAATTTAATCCAACTTTCACTAATGCATATTATATCCGGTCTCTCACTACATACTATGGCTCTCAGTTCTTCTATCTTGTTACCTAAACTACGGCTATTTGTATAATATACTTTTAAACTTTCTCTAGCTTCACCCTTCTTGTGGCTATTCTTTTTGTTAATATTTGTTCTATGTAACAAATGGTTCTTATCCTTAGACTCCCAGTTATTTGACCCACTATTTACTGAACCCTTACTGACTAATTTCTCTGCACAAGTATTAATCATTTCATTATTTGTGTCTAACAAAACCCCCCTTACCTCTCTGTCTATCATACCAGCCAATACCGAGACACCTGAATTAGAAAGATGCACTCCATCCCTTGCATACATATGCTTACGACTAGTGAAGTGATCCCACCCGTCTATAAAACCTATATTATTCTCCCGACAGAAGACTTTCATCCTAGCATTTACTCCTATAGCTCGAGACCACCACTCTGAACTTTGGCTAAGCCTAGGGAGAATACCACACATCACAGGAACTGCACCCCTTTTCCTAATCTTATCCAGGGCTTGTCTATACAACCTAATCAGCTCTTCACTTCTACCATCCTGCACGTCATTTCCCCCAGCTATCAAACAAACAACATCTTTTTTCTCAATCCAGCTATTTATTGACTCACCCACCTTCTTCATACCTGCTCCAGGGAAAAAATATTTTCCTCTAACTCTATGCCTGAGTTTCCTGTCTACATATCTGCATAGTGAATCCCCTACAATTACCAAAGAACGAGACTTATCCGGAGGATGGGTTACTCCGACCTTGGGAGACTTACCTAGGCTCTTGACCTGAGAGCTTTTCCCACTTCCATTTTTACGATCGCTAGTACACCTATCTGACTCTATGGTTCCTGAAGAATTACTGCCGCCACTGTCACATTCATCTCTAAGTGACCTAAATAAATTAGCAA
>JAXCGZ010000207.1:100000-102500 GCA_037179515.1 Halocaridina rubra
ATATGTCATGGTTATAACTCCGCGATTATTGCATTAGAGGTATAGGCAGTATTCATAGTCATATTCCGCAGCTCATTTCAATTTATAATAATTCCGCAGCTGTTCGTCGTGGCTGGTTGCCAATTCATTAAGTGTATAATTCTAATCTGGAAATATAATATCACGCTTGTATATGCTTATTATTAATATATTTTAAAATTATGAGTAATTTCACCTGTTAGGTCATTTGTTACACACGAGTTCAGAGGAAAAAAAAATTATATATTTGAGTTTAAAGGTATCAGTTACATCTGTAATTTTTTTAAATCTATTTCATCTCTATTAATTAATATGACTGTACTCGGATGAGTAAAGTGAAAGCTTACATCTATAGGCAAAAACCGTCTACAGGACGCATTTTATCCAGCAGAATACCATATAGGTGCCTACATAAATATATATCTGTATCACTACTGATTGTGCGTCTGCTGAACTTAGCATTATAGTTAAGAGAATCATGCACGGACGTTTTACAAATTATATATCAAGTCCAAACAGAGTGAAAATTAAATGATTAAATGAATATTCTTGATTAGGCATATGTATTCTCTCTCTCTCTCTCTCTCTCTCTCTCTCTCTCTCTCTCTCTCTATATATATATATATATATATATATATATATATATATATATATATATATATATATATATATATATATATATATCTCTTCTCTCTCTCTCTCTCTTTCTCTCTAAAATTATTATTCATTAGCCCTGCATGACAATACCAGACACCTTCTAACCCTACACTGAAAGTATTTCTAAGCGAAGGAAAACATCTCATGACGTCATGAGTAAAGGGGTGAAAGCTAAGCCTCTTGGAGGACTCCTCTACTTACCACGCCTCATTCCAGCGCCAACTGTAAGGACCCTCTTCTTCTATCCTGCCCTCCGTTGAAGGATATCTGTTTTCATTGCCCTATCTGTTTCGGCTTTGAGTTTCTCCTTTACAGGAGTGTCAAAATAAAAGAAATCTAGTTTGAAAAAATGGTGGTGGAGCTCACATTTCTACCGACAGGTGAGTGGTCGGTGGGTGGGTGGGTCTTGGAAGATTGCATTTGAGGTGCTTTATCCTCAAAAGACCTCACAAGGTTAACAGTTGACTGCTGTTGCCTCGATTGCCAACCTCTCATTGACCTCTTATCCTCCCAAACTTACCAATTATATTTCTTGCTTTATTGGCATTTCCATATGGTTTTCTATTTCCATGGTAATTATATAATTTTCGTGGATTATTTGGCCAAGCTTTCCTCTTTCGCTTTGACCACAAGCAAACTCAGTAAATATGTTTGAAAGTTTTAATGACATGCCTCTTTACGTGTTGAAATAAAGAGGCAGATGTTCATGATGCATATGCCTTGCATTGCGTTGCATGCTATGCAGATTGGGCTAAATGCATTCATATCTTGACTAACCTCTTTTGACACAGGCCTTGACTTAGGGTCAAACGAGGTGATGTCAACGGTATCTATTCGTCCTTGGGTCAGGTGATCAACCATGACTAACTTATGACTTAATATGAATTGATTTAACAAATCATTTTACATGAAAAATCAACCTTGGAGAGCAGGTGTGTTATGCAAATTAGTTGATAATAATAATAATAATAATAATAATAATAATAATAATACTTTATTTCCATTTCAATACAATGGGTATTCGTCAGCCAGGGTAAGCCCCAACCCCCCACTGTGGTGTCCACCCACAGCAGTTCCTGCCAGTAAACAGCTTAAACTCTCGGTCTTGGACGGGAACCGATCTTTCGACCTCATGAATGCGAAGCCAGCGCGTTACTCCTTATACAGTCTTTATTAGTTCCTAGCACATGAGGCTGTCGTTTTGTTTAATGCGAATCGAAGAACAACTGGATTATTTGTACAAAACCTTTTCACAAACAGTGTATACATACATTTATGCGAACTATGTACCCACGCATGCATCAAAGCACCATGTGACTGAAATGGGCGTTGATCATTCGATATAGAATCATAATGTAAACATGTTAGATGTCAAAATCATGGAAAAGTCTAATAATTAATTCCGATATAGAATTACGAACAGCTCTCGTGTTTGGTCCTCTTTTGTATGCGTGAGACCCCCCCCCCCACCTTCCCATGCACGCAGGCAGGCGGACAGCGGAAGTGTTTGCGTGAGTGTGGGAGTGTACGCAACTGCGGATGTGGATAGGAGGGACAAACGGCGGAATTACAACATATGTAGAGGGGAAGCGAAATGAATGAACCTGTCGTTGTTATATGAGGAGGGGACATAAAAAGAGAAGCACGCCGCTCCTATATAAGCTATAGATATACGTGTATGCATACATTCTACATAGTTATGAAGAGATTCTTCATTTTTTCCTAATGAGAGTTACAAGAGATGAATTACAGTATTAAAATTGATGTTTCTACGAGCATACTAAAGTATACACACAATCACAAATTTTATACATACACAAATACA
>JAXCGZ010000208.1:5000-35000 GCA_037179515.1 Halocaridina rubra
TGCCTACAGCTACACTGAATATTCTTGGATACTCATTACACATCTTTTATTATCCCTTCACATCTGACAAGTCATTACATTCTCCATCTCTGTTTCTCTTTACTTTATGTATTTTTCGTGCCCAGGCCCGATGAGGGCTGTTTTATTTTATTAGTTTTTGGCCCGTCCTGGTCTCAAAAAAAATAAATAAATAAAATAAAATAAATAAATAAATAAATAAACATATATATATATATATATATATATATATATATATATATATATATATATATCATATCAATTACTTCAATATCTAATAGTAACCAATCAGAAGTAGATGTGAACTGTCATCTAACTCTAATGTTCTTTGTTAATTATAATCTAATCTGCCGCGATAGCTCAGAGGCAGAGGGCGTTAATCGCAAAGTGACAAGCCCGATGAAAGCACATTCGATCCCGCACCAGGGAGATGGGAAAGGCATTCAACCTTGATCTCCCAGCTCCAATATGTCTGTATCGGCGGAATACATTTGAATGAGAACTAATTAAGAAATATAAATTGGGAAAAAAATAATCTAATGGGTCAGATATGACGCCCCACACTTGCATCTTGCAGAATGATTTCTTGTACATTTTTATAAAAATAAAATTTATCGTAAATAAATTCTAACTTCAACGAAAGTTAAAGTTTTATAAAAAAGACACATACACAATAAACAAATTATTTGGTTTTATATATTAAACATTATAATAAAATATTTCTTTAATGAGATTAGCACTAACATTTCCATATAGCTATTCGTGTTTTCTAAGCTATAACTCAAAAAATTCTTAATTACTGATATGAAGCATTCTTCCCGCAAAGAGTCAAGGTATTTGGCTTTGACTCATCCATCTCCCTTATAAGGAGGAATGTGGCTAGTTGCATACAGATAGATAGTACGCATGCATGTTGTGCGAAGGGTGGGGTTCTATCCAAGTGAGGAGTAGAGTGTTCTATGCCTCCCACGGCTTATTTTCTCGTTTACTCTGCATTTCTTATTATTTGATCCTGGGGCGAGGGACAAGTATACCGCTACGTGTGTCACTGGCAGTCCTAATAAGTTGACTTGGGAGGGGAGAAGAAACTCGAAAACCCCCTCTCTGCATTTTCCTCTCCTGAAAAATCAAGGTCTTGCTATGAATCGCCCCCCCCCCCCCCAGGAGAAATATGAACTTTATATATAGATACGAAATGTATGTATATACGTATACACCTTACCCAATTTTGGGCGAAGTGTGTTGAGACGTGCAATATATGCAGTCCACTCTGGTGTTTTCTTATATGTCACATATCCAGAGAGGTTCCCTCTTTATTATTATTATTATTATTATTATTATTATTATTATTATTATCATTATCATATATATATATATATATATATATATATATATATATATATATATATATATATATATATATATATATATATACACACACACACACACACACACACTAGGGGGTGCTGAAAAGTTCCTGGCTCTTAGGGTATCGCGAAAGGTAGGACAATTATTTTGGAGAAGATATGCAAAACACTTTTTTTTCAGGTTTAACGCGTGATGGCAGCCCCTACAGTAAATTCTGGTAAAAGTGATGCACGGTTGGTAATGAAGTTCCTCTTCTTGTAAGGCAAAGGAGAGGTAAAATCCATGGAGAGATGAAGAATGCCCATCATACTCCACAGTGAAAATCTGGGTGTCAAGGTTTCGGACTGGTCATTTTCAAGGTGATAGATGAACTCTAGTCACGACAGCCAAATTCCGTAACCACAGAGGACAAAGCCGAAGCTGTGCACATCATGATTCTCGAGGGCCGCCGGATTTCAGCTAAAGTCATAGCTGAGACAAGATTCTGGACATGAGAAAGCTTCTTGCAAAATGGGTGCCGAAATGCCTGAAACAGAGTGACGACAAAAGCCAAGTTTGGACCGGCTTGCAGGATGAAAGGCTGGTTTTATGACTCGCTTAGAAACTCTGGATGAAACTTGGCTTCTACACAATGATCCCAAGACCAAAAAGCAATAAATGAAGTGGGGTTTCACCACGTCCCAAGAAGTTTCAGTCCCAGATGTCAGATGGAAAGGTTCTGGCTTCAGTGTTTTGGGAAAAATACAGAGTACTTCACATAAAATGCCTGCCAGAGGGTCGCACCATCAACGTATACTACATGTCTCTGTTGGACAAACTGCATGAAGCTTTGGAAGCAAAAACGCTGTTGGAAGCTGAGCCGTGTTTCCTTATTTTTGCAGGGCAATGCACCAGCACATACATCACATGAAACTTAATGGAAAATACGCGATTTTGGCTTCGAATTGGTAGACAACCCGTATTTTTTTTTTCAGACTTGGGCCTCTCCGACTATCAACTCTTTCCACAACTGAAGAAACGTCACAATGAACGAAATTTCACTCCAATTCGGAAGTCATCACTGCTACAGAGGTCTTGTTGGAGGCCCAACCTTCTGAGTTCTTTTTTTTTGGACTTAGATAAACTGAAGGACCGCTGCAATAAGTTTGAGAATCTGAGAGGGGAAAATCATAGTTAATTTATCCTCCTGTATTTTCATTTACCCATTGCCAGGAACTTGTCAGCACCTCCTCGTGTGTGTGTGTGTATATATATATATATATATATATATATATATATATATATATATATATATATATATATATATATATATATATATACACACACACGCACGAACAAGAGTGAGCATCACGAAGCAACAAGAAATTCAAAAAAATCTAAAGATCAACCGGAGAAAACGCTACTCAGGCTTAGGCTACATGCGCTTATTTTAGTTTCAGTAACGTAACTAAAGTTAACCTACCCTAACCCATTATCATAGCAACTGTCACACCCCAACTTCCTTACTTGGGGGTGTCTGGCCCATAGACACTACCCTCTCTTAATAGTTCCATGTAATACGTTGCTTCTCCATTTTGTACCTTTGAGGTGCATTTTGTTCAGTTGATTCAACTTTTACACCACTTCCTGCCGTCACGGGTTATTTAAACCAATAATTCGTCACTAATTTAACAGAATACCGTACTATTTTTCCTGATTTTTAACGGAATATAAAAAAAAATTCGGATTTCCAGCAATGCAATTTTCTTGAAATGGTTATCCGGGTCAGAAAGGTCCATCTTTAGGTAATTAAAAATAATAAATCGCATTTCACTCATTCTCTCTCTCTCTCTCTCTCTCTCTCTCTCTATATATATATATATATATATATATATATATATATATATATATATATATATACATACACAAACATACATATATATATATATATATATATATATATATAATATATATATATATATATATATATATATATATATATATATATATATATACATACATATATATATATATATATATATATATATATATATATATATATATATATATATATATATATATATACACTAAAATGAGCACATTACCATATGTGCAAACATGAATCATATTTTACCCCAACCGGGACTCGAACCTAGGACACATAATTACTGTGCCAAGGTGCTAGTAACTACACCAAAGAAGGTCTAAAAGAGAAACCAACCTTAAAGCTTAACTGCTATACTAGGAATGAACGATTATATCTGAATGCCTTTTTTGTTCACATTACAGATTCTCCCAAACTCACTCGTGGCGTCGTTTTCGCTTTTAATTCAAATCCCAATCTGATTAGGGATCAACAATAACCAAATAAGCATATTACCATATGAGAAAACATGAATCATAATTTACCTCGACCGGAACTCGAACCTAGGACACATAATTACTTTGCCAAAGTGCTACCAACTACTCCACAGAATGTCTAAAAGCTATGCTAGGAATGAATGCAATCCATTTGCATGCCTTTTTGTTCATATTACAGTTTCTCCCAACCTCACTTGTGGCTTTGTTTTCGCATTTTATTAAAATCCCATTGTGATTAGGGATCAACAATAATCAAATAGGCACATTACCATATGTGAAAACATGAACTATATTTTACCCCGACCGGGACTCGAACCTAGGACACATAATCACTGTGCCAAAGTGGTACTTTGGCACAGTAATTAAATGCGAAAACCAAGCCACCAGTGAGGTTGGGAGACAATGTAATATGAACAAAAAGGCATCCAGATAGAAAGCGTTCTTTCCTAGTATAGCAGTTAAGATGTGAGGTTGGTTTGTCTTTTAGACCTTCTGTGGTGTAGTTGGTAGCATCTTGGCACAGTAATTATGTGTTCTAGAAGAAAAAAAAGTAATAATAATAATATTAATAATAATAATAATAATAATAATAATAATAATAATAATAATATGCACAGTTTTTGTGTCACATTTAGTCCCCATTAGAATGGGGGTGTACACATATGGGAAAGGGGGTTTACGGCTGGATATCTTTCTTAATGCCCAGGGGTGGTATCAAAACATCGTTACTTGCTTTCCGACTGGCGAGCTCTACCAATGAGTTTCCGTGGCCCCAATAAGAAGAAGAACAACAACAACAACAACAACAATAATAATAATGATAATAATAATAATAATAATAATAATAATAATAATAATAATAATAATAATAAGAAGAAGAAGAAGAAACCGATACAAAACTAAGAATGGCTGCTGTTTAATACATTTCTTGATTCGGTATTTAGAGAGCTGAATACATGCTCGAATTCGTACCTGGAATAATTGTATTGAAAACGTTGCCATAAGAAAAATTGTATTCCTACTGGAATAATGACTGGTCTAAAAAATGCACAAACATACATACATACACACATAATAATGCATTTCCTTTCCATGACTGATGACTGGAAGTTTAGTACTGAAGACATTACCATAATAAAAATTGGTATTCTAGGTGGAATAATGGCCATTCTATAGCATTTTAAGGAACCTCAAGAAATCTACATGAAACCCAGAATACTACAGAATGCGAGTGTTGAATGATCAAAAACTTAAAACAGAATTGTATCGTTCTCACATATATTGAAATTACAAGGTACATGAGATAGAGCCCAATACTAATAGACTCAGTATATGAAAAAAAAAAAATTTCAATAACTGCAATGACAACATATTAAATTGACTATGCAAATTAAAAAAAAAAGAGAGAGAGAGAGAGAGAAAGGATGAAAAATCTACAGACCATAATAGAAAGAGACTATAATGATAGAAACAAAGAATTTTAAAGGAGGAGATGAAAAGAGCACAAGAAAAGTATTAAACATAAGTTATTAGTATTGTAGTCAGTTATTTACTTTCTTTTTTTAGAGTTGGGAAGAAAGTTGAGTGAAAAAATATTAAATATACCACATCAGTAAAGACAGAGACGATAAAAACCATACAGTTTAAAAGAGAAGACGACAAAGAAGAAGAAGAAGAAGAAGAAGAAGAAGAAGAAGAAGAAGAAGAAGAAGAAGAAGAAGAGGAAGAAGAAGACTATATAAAACAAGCAAGAGGTATATTAAAGGTTCTAGTATATATGGCTTGGCACAAGACAAAAAATGAGCTTCAGCGATTACAGCAAAGGTTGCAGGAACGGATTCTTTATGAATGCCAGTGTGTGTGCAGCCACATTAAGTACCTGGCTATCGATTTCAGATCTCAAGATATGAAATAAAGAAATTCGCTTCCTATTATAATATCAATAAGTGCAATCTGCCCCACTCTCTTTTTCTGCAAGATACGGTGATCGAAATAGATAAAATGAAGGGAGTTCTGATCTTATTAGAGGTGCAGCACAAAGAATGGCCTTTTTTGGGGGGGAGGGGGGCTAAGTGCCTCGCGAATGGGAAAAAGTTATCGAAAAACGTATTCCAATCGAATGAAAAAAGGAGTTTGTATCATAGGAAGTTGTTTGAAGTAGCATTAGTTGTTGGATGTGGTTTGGCGCCGACGGAGTGGCTGCTCAGCGTAGCATGCACACCTCTGGCCTCCGGTTTCCTGCAGTGGTTGAGTTGGTGGTTAACATGGGAAAAGACTTCGCTGCAGCCGTGCTACTGTGCTCAGCCTACCGTGGTCACCTACAACCTCTCAGCACCACCACAAAATCCCTTTCCAAAACGGCGACCAACGGCGGAGGTCCCTTCTGACGACGGCAACGAGTACGATGGCGACGAACATTGAACTCCTCCCTACTGCAGATAACAAAAGCCATTTGCATATACATCATTGCACAAAACTGTTTTCGTTTTCCTTATCGCGGAGCCCTTTTCCTCTTCCAGCTCTTTACTCTGTCACATATAATATGCAGTTGGCGCTGAAGCCAAAATCTTCTCTCTCTCTCTCTCTCTCTCTCTCTCTCTCTCTCTCTCTCTCTCTCAGATGGTCCATTTTTATTTACAACAAGCTCTCCTCTAAATGCCTTCAGACTTCCTGTTCATCATTACCGGTCACTATTGGTCATGCACAGGACGTCGTTGGTGAAGACCTGCCTGTTGTTGTTGACTGCAGGTCAATGCACCAGATGAGACCTGATCATAAACATGACATTTCCTTTCGGGAAAACTAATTTTTTTCAGAGCCACCTACCGAGACAAATTATTGGGACTTGGAGAAAACGAAACCAGGAACAAAGTAAAATATTTTCATATATTGCTATCCATACACTATCCTCGCCTTTTCCGCTTAAAAAAAAAAAAAAAAAAAAAAATATATATATATATATATATATATATATATATATATATATATATATATATATATATATATATATATAAATAAATCATACAAAAATATGCATATTTTTCTCTCCGCGTATCATCTCCATTAATAATACTTTTTCATGTCACAAAAGAAGAGAGACAAATAATATATATCCTTATATACTTCTAGCTAGCTAGCTAGCTAGCTAGCTAGATAGATAGATATGATAGATAGGAATGTTCATATTTTCTAGCCATCTTCATCATTCACTCTTATCATAAACTATAGCAATGAATAAACAAGGTGGAATAAATCCAAAATAAATTAATATATAATCTTGTGATTAAGGAAAAAAATGTACCAATGGTAAATTCTAAGAACATCCATGATACATTCTGAAACGGGGAAATGTTCAAAAATTATAAACTTACTATATTTAAGATGTGCGAAATATCAACTAGATATTAAGAATAAGGGTTTCTTGAAATTTTAGGGAAAACAATTTAGCCAAAATACAAATTAGATATAATTTAATGCTAAACATTATAAACTGAGTATTCTTGAGGTATTACAAAATGCAATGAGAAATTAAGATTATGGAATTCTTGAAATTTATGAAAGGAGGTGACAAAAATACAAATTAGATATATTTCAATGTTTAAACTATAAACTGTGTACTCCCGAGTATGGAAAATACCAATGAGCAATGCAGATTTGGGGATTCTTAAAATTTATGAAAATATAGAAAAAATATGAACCAGAGACTTGTTAAACTTTAAATTAGGGATTTCTAATATGTATGAAATATATAAAACAATGTTATGGATTTGGAATACTTCATATATATGAATAAACAAAATAAAAACTTAGGAACTGGCTATGTTTTAAAACGAAAAAAAAAATAATATTATTTAGTGGGAGAATTCTCTGGAGATTTAAAACAAATAGCAAGAAATTATAAAAAGGAGAATCTTGAGAACTATGAAAAATGCAGCAAAAATAATGAATTTTAGATTCTTAACATCCAAAAAAAAAAAACGATAAATTGAATAAAAAAAAAAAGTAGATGTATGTGTGTGCTTGAAGGAGTATCCTGAAAGTTTTGGTGCGTTGAAGCTGTCTATAGACCTACACATTACTATTTTAATTATTATACACCACCACTTCAGGATGTCGCACTTTCATAAAATCTCATTATGACAAACCACTAAAAATACCTCTGGAACTTCCTTAAGTAGCTTCTGTCATGAAATCTGACCAGTAAAGATCTTTTTTTTTTCTTTTAGGAAATTATTGAGTAATGTAACTGTGTGTGTGTGTGTGTGTGTGTGTGTGTGTGTGTGTGTGAGAGAGAGAGAGAGAGAGAGAGAGAGAGAGAGAGAGAGAGAGAGAGAGAGAGAGAGAGAGAGAGAGAGAGAGAGAAAGAATCAAATTTAAATTCATAATTTATTATTATTGTGAAAATGGTTTTTCTGTTACGAATTACAATTAAAAAGTAAATGTGAAAATAAGTAAGATGAGAAAAGAATTTAATATGAGCAAATAATAATAATAATAATAATATAAATTGTAATAATAATAATAATAATAATAATAATAATAATAAAAATAAAGTAGAACATCAGTAATAACTTTCTCTTAAAAATACCAGAAATACGGATATGAAGTAATTAGGCATAACAAATTTTGGTACATGAACAAGTTATGGACATCTGAACAGGACTGCATGTATTGTGAGTAAATGAATACCATCGCAAGATATAACAGTCACGATCAATAGTGACACTCAAAATAGAGAGTACCCATATCATTAACGTCAACGCGATTTTTGTACTAGCAATAATGACACTTAATGCTAAGTTTAAAGATAAAAGAGACTAATATCATGATATATACAGGAGAGTTACAAGTAACAGAGACTCTTCTCATCGACACCATCACAATTGTTGTTATAGTGATAATAATGTCAATGCATACTTAAGCTTGAAGATCAAAGAAGTTAATATCAATTTACATATAAAATTATCATTTTGGGGGAAAATTTCTCTAAACCAATTAGTTTGATTAGCGTATGAGTGGTATTTCTATTTGTCTAAAAGAAAATTATATAGTTTTGCCTTTGAAAACGTGTGTAGGAGGATGTCTTCTTAACATGGTCTAGAATATCGTTCCAGAGGGTTGGCCCTGCTTCTGGATTTGTTCTCGGAATAGAGCTCAATTCTGTCTTGTGCTAATTCCCCTTACATCAGTGACTGTTGGCAAATTCAATATCCCGGTAGGATAGTGATGGTTCAGAAATTTGTATATGAAAATGTATATAGCATTTTCGATCTTGTTTTCCGCCCACAGCCATCATTTTTACTTTTTTAGAGAGAGAGAAACACGCCCAAATTTACGACAATTTCTTTTTTTTTTCTCTCTCTCTCTCTGGCGCCAATTTGAAGTTTTCTTTCATTTTCTCAGAAGCAAAAGAAAAACAATACGGCGACGCTGGCTGACCAATAGTAATAAAACTCCGAATACAATAAATTTGTCCCCAGAAAAGAATGAAGCGTTGCTATAATGTGATTTATTTTCTGCTACAGCCAACGATTCCTTTACACATACCTTTGAAGTCATTCTAGAGCTGATATATATGAGTTCCGCTGTAGCGCTACCATTAGACGACATGAAGTTGACATCCCACCCGACTACTAGAGGCGCCAACGTCCTAAAGTTTTAATGACTGACGGGGCAGTCCCGGAATTCCCATATATTAGCTCTCTGATGTCAATATTCATAGAAACTATCATACCATAGCTAATACAAATGAGAGCTCCGCCATTTTTTCCACGGCCTTTTATTAATATTTTCATGTAGTGGTGCCTCTAGTTACTTAAAAGTCACCCGGAAAATATATATAAAATACAATAAGTAAAAATTCAAAAAGTAACCAAGACAAATATTTTGTCACAAAATAAAAATGGAAAAAAAAAACTACGATAAAAATGTAAAAAATAAACGAAAAAAGTGATAAAAAGAACCGGATAATAAGAGATAAAAAATTACTTCGCAACAAAAATTATATATATATATATATATATATATATATATATATATATATATATATATATATATATATATATATATATATATATTGAAAGAGAAGGTAACTCTTGAACATTTAAATTATAGCTGAGCATCATAGGGGAATTTTGAGTTATGAAGACAGCTTGTTTCAGATATCAACTTTGAAGAATTGTATCTAGAGATTCCACTCTCTCATGGAGGTACAAGTGCCTTTGCTCGATGCTATCTTCAACATGAAGTCCTCATGTGATTTGTTGCCGTAAGGATTTGTTTCATAATAGGACCATGAAGGATGCCCTTCGAAAGCTTGTTGACTTCACTTACTACTACGGCAATGAGGACTTCATGTTGAAGATAGTATCCAGCCAAGACACTTGCACCTCCATGGGAGTGGAATCTCTCAATGCAAGTCTTCAAAGTTGATATCTGAAATAAGATGTCTTCATAACTCAAAATGCCTCTATGATGCTCAACTATAATATATATATATATATATATATATATATATATATATATATATATATATATATATATATATATATATATATATATATATATATATATATATATATATATATATATATATATATATATATATATATCTATATATATATATATATATATATATTATAGTTGAGCATCAAAGTTTATATACAACAAGAGAATAATCATAGAGAGTGACACGTGGACTTCACATGGCGCAAACTAATAAAACAGAAAAATACAATGAGTAAAAATGGAAATAATGAGACTCGTATTGAAACGAACGAACAAAAAAAAAGCCATATACAGTTAGTGAAAGAAAAACACCACAAAGTAAATAAAATGGGCATAAATCCCCAAACACAGGCATTTGACGTTAAATTTTAGGTGCTCAATCTAGGACCAAGGTTAGGTTAGGTTAAGCACATGATACTTGAGGTTAGTTTACCCTAACCTCAGTCCCTTATTAAGCACCTGAAATTATATAAGATGCCTATTCTAGCACTGAATCTAAAACAGACACACGATCCAAATCAAAATAAGCAAATACATAGAAACAACATTTAATTCAAAGGCTCAATCCCACAATAAGCACCGGATGTAATATTCCATGGATGCTTAATATGGGACTAGGGTTAGGTTAGGCACATGCTAGAATAGGTAAGGTATCATCAACCTAATCTAACATGACCTCAATCTCAGATTAAGCACTTAATAAAGAACTACATCGGGTCCCAATTCTGGGATGGAGGTTACGTTAAGTTAGGCACATGCTAGGTAAGGCAAGGTTAAGTTAACCTAACATAACCAAACCTCAATCACAGATTAAGCACTTACAAATTACCGTAGGCGCTTATTCTGGAGTTGATCCTAAAAAGTAAGGAAATGGCATAGATAGACAAAAAATGAAATAGGATCCAGGGAACACGACGACGAAGCCTCCTTTCCGAATTCCACCAGAAAACGACGAATCATCAAGGACCGAAGGAAGGCAAAAAGAATAGACAAGAAAAAAAACAAACACGGTAAAAGGAAATATGCAAGAGGAAAATAACACACACAACAAAGAAGAAAAAACGAGTGAAACAAAGAAAAATACAAAGGAAAAAAACGACAATAGCATTAAAAAAAAAAGACAATATGAAGGGAAAATGGCGATAATATAAAACAACAATGAAAAAAGAAATAAAAAAAGAAGAAGGGAAATGTGTTACATCTGCGCCAAATAGTTCCAGTCAATTACACACGACAAATGTCCAATTTTCGTTATCACAGAAAAAAAAAGTAAAAAAAAATTTTTCACACCTCTGCGGGACAACAAAGCGGCGGTCACAGTTCATGGTGAAAGCAGCAGACTTCAGTTTTCGCTATAGTGAAAAAAAAAAAAAGTCCCATTTTCTCGTCCTAAGATATATATATATATATATATATATATATATATATATATATATATATATATATATATATATATATATATATATATATATATATATATATATATTCTCTCTTATGCGAAACTACCAAGCAGCAGAGGTCACAGTCCACAGCAAAAGCGGCAGAATCCCGAGAGTCGTTGTGATGCATAAGTACCCTATTTTCGTCTTATAAAAAAATCTCACCAATGTGGATCAAGAAAGGGGAAGTCACAGCTTATAGTGAAAGCGACAGATGTAGTGACTTTCGGTATTGTGAATAAATCCCATTTTCGAGTTTCATGAAATAAAAAAAATAAAAAAATCACCCAGAGAGGGAACAATGCGGCAGTCACACTACATCAAGAAAGCCGAAGAATCCAGTGACTTTCGTTATCATGATTATAATCCCATTATCTAGTATCATTAAAATAAAATTAATTATGCAAAACTACAAAGCAACAGTCCCAGCACAGCGGCAGAGTCCAGTGATGATAAAAAAAAAAAAGTCACAGTGATACCGACAGAATCCAGTGATTTTCAATATTATGAATAAATCCTAATGTTTCGCATTTGAGAATCGTTAGGGAAACGGTCAATGTGACAGCGATGGAATTCGGTGATTTTTCAATGTCATGCATTAGCTCCTTTTATTCGTGTATAAGTCAATTTTATTTGTATGTAAAAATCACCAAAAAAAAAAAAAGGTAGTAACAATGACAGCGACGGAATCCAGTGATTTATTATTAATAAGAAAGAATTTAATGCTATTTTCTTGTATATAAAAATCACCAGACGAGGTCACGAGGGCAACATTGCAACGATGAAAGCCAATCATATTCTTTGTTGTGAAGTGAAGGCAACTGAAAAAAAAATATTCATGAGGCGGTCACAGCAATCATCGACAGAATCCAGTGACTTCCGTAGTCAAGAATAAATCCCATTTCCTCTTATATACGAATTACCGGAAAGTGGCCCGTCACAGTGACAAGGGTGAAAGTCAATAAACCATAACATTCACAAAACGCAATCTTTAAAAGTATTAAGTGCTTTTGTGCAGCTTGGAGACGGGGAACCACCTGCAATGTTTCTTCATAAAAATGAAGTTGAGTACATTGGGTCCAAGGATGTCCATTATGACGAATATATTTCACTTTCCCCGCAATAAGAATAAATAATAGATGCGGTCGCCACAAGACAGCAATCGGATTCAGTAATTTTTACAAATGGTACTTAATACATACATATATATATATATATATATATATATATATATATATATATATATATATATATATATATATATATATATATATATATATATATATATATATATATATATATATATATATATATATCCAAAGAAGCACATTGCCATATGTGAAAACATGAATCAATATCAATTTTCGACCTTTTCATGTGTCATAAATTTTCCATATTCGAAATAGGGGTGGACACATGTTGGAACTACTAGGGACTGAAAGCGGACTGCCATTTCTAACGTCATATGGTGGAACCCGCATTACTGAGGCTCGTCGTCCCCTGTCAAGGTCCCCATTTAAAATCCAAAAATCAAGTAAGAAATATCTGGAATTTGAAGCACTTTTAAACATAAGATTTGAATACATAAGAACTCAGAAAATTGCTTATAAATGTAATATAGTTAACAGCTCTAATCATTTACTTATTCTTGGTAATAATAGTTATTTACTTATAAATTTACTTATTTACTTAAAAAGTACTTATAATCTATTTAGTAACTTATACAATACTTATAATCTTGGCTACATACTCATACTCAAAAATGTTACTGTTGTCATTTTCCTAAAATTATGTTTCACTTTTAATTAAATATTAAATTATATATTCATGCTTACTAGCTTAAATGTTTATTTGCTTGTTGTTTGCTATACTACTACTACAACTACTACTATTATTATTATTATTATTATTATTATTATTATTATTATCTCTAATAATATTAGCTATATACTTTTAATCATCTTATTTACTTATAATTAAAAATCTACATGACAAGCTTATACTAATAATTTAGGCATGAAACTGTAAAAGAGAAATAATAATAATTGGCTGTTAAGTAACGATAAACCCTTCTAACGTCATGGTGATCATGGAATAAAATTTTCTTAATATAGTTAAAAAAAAAAATGAGGTAATTTCGATTTTCTTTAAGCCGTTCTGCAGACGCGAAACTAATCATGTATTTGTTGACTTGCTTAGTTATATTTATGCAACTTTTTTTTCTAGCTATTTTACTGCTATTAATATGCTCATATTATCTTTGCATCATTTAAGTTACGTCGTAAGAAACGATTTATATTGGAAATAAACTGATTAAACCTCATTTTAATTCTCATATTCGGGGTCCGCGGTAGCTCAGTGGTAGAGTGCAAGTGTCAGAAAGCGACTACTATGGGCTCCATCCCACCGCGTAACGTTAGAAAGAGCGCCAAGCCTCAATCCCCCAGCTCTAACAAGTCTGTCCACCCCCTTTTCGAATGGGCACTAACTGTGACGCATAAAACGGGGCATAATTCTCTTTTTCCCCGTGTGTTCTGCAGATGTTCTCAGCGTTCCCTCCTTTGTACCACAAAATCCCCTTCCATCTCCAAAACACCCAGCGTGCGAGCGAATGAATGGGGAGTCCAAATGAATGACATACTCGGAACGGCAGCGGTGGCGGCAGAGCGGCGCCCGGGGGCGGTGTGGTTTTCGAATACACCCTACAGTCACTCCCACACCCACCCAATACCCCCACCCTTAGCACATACTCGCCTACAAGCCGGATCCACCAACATACTCCTTTCTCATTATTAATCTTATGGTTCTTCTTCTTAGGTATGTGATTTTAATTTAGAAGGAATGATTACGAAGATTTCAACAACGGAGGGAGCCATTCAGCTCGACTCGATGCAGGTCCTAAGCTCTGAAAGGAAGAGGGTTGGGGACAGGAAAGGACTCTGGCCATAATAAATCCAACCCCTGGACGGTGTAAGCCAGCTCAACTGGATGTCGGTCCCAAGCTCGCATTAATAGTAAGGGTTGGGACCATGAAGGAATCTGGCTATAAATATTCAAGCTTAAACCCATGCTTTTCTCGAAGAGGGTAGTGACAAACATCGACCCAATAAGACCACGTGAAGAGCTGTCGACAGAACAGGTGGAATAAATACAATAAATAACGAAATAAATAAATAAATAAAACATGTAATTCTGGTCACAGTGATCATAAGGTTTATTTTAACATAAGTTTAGTGAATGTAATCCGAGGAGGATCACTTACACTACCTCCTCCATCCCCCCCCGGCCACCACATTCTTCCTTTTCCCCCCCTCACCCCCACCATGTGTTCTCCACCCTTTTATCAGGTCTCAGATTCTTCCCTTTTACATATTCGTGTTGAGGATGAAGTAAAAATGCAATTTACAATGAGTTAATAAAAAAATAAATGTATATACATTATACCAATGATCATGACATAGATTGCAAATTACATCAACAGTGGCATAATAATTATTGCAATAACTCATGTCTATAACATATACTGCAAAATACACCTTACGTACTGAGATAAGTAAATCACAGTATTAATCAATATTTATACAACTGTCTTGTATATTACTGATATATATCTTATCTTTGCATAATTTAAAGCCCTGTATTCAATAATCAATACAAACTGAAATATATATATATATATATATATATATATATATATATATATATATATATATATATATATATATATATATATATATATATATATTTGTTTCTCTATCTCCCCCTCTGTCACTCTCTTTATGTCTGTCTGTCTGTCTATCTATCTATCGATCTGTCTGTCTGTCTCTTGCACTTTTTTTTTTCGTTCATTTATATAAGTTTGTAACTGCACAACTGGCTTTGACTTTACTAATATAGCATTCCATTAAATATATGATATCTTTGCTTAAAGTAGGTTTTATGATATAATAACAAATGTAAAGTATATAAAAATATTGTTTATTAAATCATTAATTATATAATATTTCTCTCTCACGGAAAAGAGGGGTTAAGTATTTATTAATCACTCACACTCTCTCTCTCTCTCTCTCTCTCTTCTCTCTCTCTCTCTCTCTCTCTGAAAAGAGGGTAATAATTGAGTAGGAAACCTTCTAACTGTGGCCACATCCTGCCCCAAATCCAATAAGGCTGACCTTAACAAAACCCAAATAGAGAGTATTTGAGAATTACTCTTAATTATCCCAACACAATAAATGCTAAAGAATTGAGGCTGGAATTACGGTCATTTTTGAAAGTCGAAACAAATACTTCTTCCTTCCATTGTGTCATCTGAGAAGCTGGTTACCATTTGTGATACAGAAGTCAAAATTAGCTATCATTATATTATTATTATTATTATTATTATTATTATTATTATTATTATTATTATTATTATTATCATAGAAATCCATAGTTTTTGTGTTTCATAATTAATATCAGGAAAGTTTATTGAAATCTTGAAAATGCTTTCAGTAGAGAGCGAAAGCTTGATATTACGTTGTTTATTAAAAAAACAAAAAAATATCACTGTGGGTTTGTGTCCATTACCATTATTATCATTATAATTATAATTTTCATCATCATATTTATTTAAATTATTATAATTATAATAATAATTATTATAATTATAATAATAATTATTATTATTATTAGCATAATTTTTATTTTCGTCATCATCAACATCATCATTATTAATTATTAGTATTTCTTCATCTTAAATTCTATTTTCCTCTTACTTATTTGTTTGTTTATGGTTGTATTTTTAATTTTGTCATGAATGAACCACTGCAGTTATTGAAATCTAAATAAACTTATCATTATTATTTTCCTTGTATCATGTGTATATCTGCCATAATGACCCTCAGCAAACCCTGAGCTCTAGAAGATACTGTTTTCCTAAGTGCCTAGTACATCCTATTGTCCCCTAACTTAGCTTGGTGGGTAGATCACGCTACCATACCAATGTAATCACTATTTCTCAAGAGATTCTGGTAAAGAGAAGAAACACAAACCACCTTCAGGTAGTCGAACTCGTCTTTATATAATTCAGGAATAAATATCACTTGATACAAATAAATACACACTCCCCAACTCACAAACGAGTTAGGTTCTAGAAGTCCGTTCGTAAGTAGAATTGTTTGAAAGTTGTGTTTAGGTACAAAAAAGTATTGTGCAGTACTTTACTGTACTTACGCTAAAGAACATTAGATACTACATAAAATAAAGTATACAGTATTAATGAATTTCAATGCAGTAATAACAATGTAATGATAGAGTACAGTACAGTAATGCATATATTAATACATGGGTAGATAACGGGTAGTGTTCATTCTAATCTGTGAATGTTCGTAACTCAGTTGTTCATAAGTAGGGAGCGTCTATATATATATATATATATATATATATATATATATATATATATATATATATATATATATATATATATATATATATATATATATATATATATATATATATCAGTATTAGACTTCATATGGCCAGAGAACTAAAAAATATATTTCTTAAACAAGAGCAAGTAGATGACAGTTTTATTAGCAGCTACTCACCCAATCATTTACGCTGAATGTCACATCCGGTGTGCCTATGTATGCCATTGGTAATTCCCTCACATATATGCGCACAAAAACGCAAAACGTCTTACCTGGAAAGACATATAGAGTAAAGTATGAATAACAAAGATTATCACAACTAATGCAAGAAAATTAAAGAACTGCCAAAAATACACCTTTAACATTTATATAAAAACTTAAATAGAAATATAAAAATTGTAAAACTATAATTGCTATTATATATAAGGTACTGAACAAAAATTAATAACAGCAGTAGAGTGCATTAAAAGCAGGGTTGGAAAAAATCATGATAACAAAAATCAAATAAATCTCTTTATTTGATTTAAATGAAAAACTTATTTAAATCAGTACTTTTGATTTTTTTTTACGCCTCCAAATACAATACTCCCCCCCACACAAAGGTGACCAGGATAACAAGTAATAAGTACAACAGTTTTATGGCGGGTACTGATGCCCCTCATCTTACATGGTTTTAATTAGTGCAGTTTTGAGTATACTGTACAGTTTGAAAAATTTAAAAAATAACATATTACAAAAAAAAAAAAATTCCCACAAAAATACCTTAAAGCAACTACAGCACTGTTTTTACATAAATATAAATTGCATTTGGTAAGTTTAAGTACAAAACACTATTCTAGGCATAATTCACTTTATACAGGAGGTTGTGAAAAGATTATATGCTAAATACAGACACAGCATTATAAGGGTTTAGACTATATGCGATTTTTACTGAATAAGGAAGTGGTGGGACCAATTAGCAGCGTAAGATGAGGAAGAACTGTATTTATAAAAGAAAATATCATTACGCATATTTAAAAATAATAATAATAAATATTCTTTTACATAATCGGACAGTACAGCATAGGAAAATATGTACTCAATTGTAATATTTGTCACTCTCTAGAAAAACGATGAATACTGAAAGTATGCTCAGAAGGAATGTTTATAAAAAGTCTCCAGGACTGATACTTTTTTGGAAAAAAAAATTGCAATTCCTAAAACATACTTAATTCTCAAATTTTTCATCCTTTACAAAACAAAGCTATGGAACACTAAAAATGTGCTCTGCAGAAATGCTTATGAAGGGTCTCCAAGTTTGATCTGACCTCTGAATGCACAGAACAAACGTAAACATGTACATATCAGTTCTTAGCCTTTAAACAATGCAGTTGTTAAAACATACTTAACTGAAATGCCAATAAAACAGTCAGCAACTTTGATGCCTTTCTCTGACCTAATCAATTGCTGATCTTAGAATGTATAGAACCATATGATGGAAAAATCCTCTTAAAACCTGCTAACGATGCAATTGCTGAAAATAAGTGCCTATGAGCATCCGTTACATTTTCCTTTAAATAATTTGTAAAACACTTCCACCATGCAAAGGGTGAGAAGGATTCCACAACATATTTGCCAAAATGATTTTTTTTTTCTAAATGGTTCACTTCTTCCAAGGAATGACATGAAAGTTGGAAGATAATATGGTTGGCACTCACAAATATTTTGGTCTTCAGTGCCACTGCTTGGGAGTCAGAGACTAACCCTGATACCTTACATCTATTACATTTGCAAGAAAGGTGTCATGGGTATATTCATTCTTTGCTCAAAATATCTCTATCTTAGTCTAATGTGTGAAGATATATTACAGCTAAACCTGGCATAAAAATGAAATTAATTGAAATATTCCATCAAAGAAACTTCGAATTGCTAAACTATTTGGCAACCAATCAGGTCTCTATCTACAAGAGCCATGTTCCCCCCTTATATGTGGGGTAGCTGAATCAAAGCAAAATATCTTGACTCTTTAAGGGAAGAAAATACGGAGAAGGGGATTCCAAGCCCCTTCGCTCAGCCCAATTTTGGTCGACTTTTACAACACGCAGGGCAGCACAGAGGAAATATAAAAGCTAAATTATTACCAAGGAGTAGCTATACATTAATTTCCACTGGAATAAATTGCAAAGCTGTAACTTCAAGTAAATAGTGTTACATATACTACAACATTATGGTAGAAAAATGTAATTGTGATTTGAATCATGATTTTTTTACTATGATATAAATCGATTAAAATCATGTGATTTAAATCACAACAATTATGATTAAAAGAGCCTAAGTTATAAACCAGTGAATAAATAAAAGATATGGTCTCCACATTCCAACGTGCCTAATGCAAAATATTACTTGTTTCTGTAAGGCTTTACAATAAAACTTAGATTTTTCAAATAGAATCTTAGGTCTCTTGAGTTCATAATGATTATTCAAAAGTAACAAGGACATTCCATAAAAATTTATGGAACAGCAAGAGTTATATGTATTTAGTTATCACATTTTTTGCATACCCAAAATATTTCATACCTGACACAGAGATATATTCTAATAAATTTACTACATTCCTGTCATGCCCAAAATATTTTATTCCTGACGCAGATACGGAGTAAGAGTGGATGTATTCAGACCTCAAATAACCCTTCGTAAAAAAAAAATATATGATTTTGCTATTATTAGTAACACTCACACTTCAATCATCATTACATTCTCTTGATATTAAAAGCTCTTTGTGGTCATAACCACAAAGGCATCACTGTGAAAATAAGACAGAGAGCATAGTGGCACAGTTTCCCATGTGGTGGGTCGAAACCCCCTTTAAAGATCATAAAGTGTTATACGGAGGCATTGCAGAATCCTTGCAATTTCTATTGTGTGTTTTTATTATGAGTGACAAAATGGAATCTTTTGAGCAAGAAAAAGATGTGCTGAAGGATAAGTGAAAAGGTTTTTCTCCCTAGTGAATTTTTCTTAACACTCATCATTTTAGCGTTCCAAGAACTTCAAATAAATCTGTTATTACGGCAAATTTTCTGTTAAATATCAAATATAATAGTAATTAAAATATTTTAAAGTAACAAATTTCGGCCCCTGACAATGCCTTGAACCTACAATAAGCTTAACAACCTATCAGTGAGCAGAAGGATCAACGAATCGTACCATAGCAGGTCAAGAATAGGAACGTGTCTGTGAAAGTCTTATGGCAGAATATGAATATTATTATGAAAACTATTTTCAAACTGTTTTCTTCACTCACTAAAATGCCTTTTTATAAAAAAAAAAAAAATAAATAAGTGGAGGGGGTCGCGAGTTACTTGGAAACTTAAAAGGGTATTACAAGTCCTGAAAGACTGGGAAACTGCTATTAGAGGATCTGTTGTATTGATCATTGTTGCTTCTAATTTCACAAGTGGAGAAATGCACTTCATTTGGCACTTGGCACTCATTCTGTTAGTAAGTTTAGCTGCTGCCACTTATTCCTGGCATCCTGGTTGAATGAAACGCTACTTCTGTGTGACAGATTAAATGATGAGGTGCTAAGCTATAGGTATTCTTTCCTTAATCTCCCAGATCCAATCCGTCTAGGTCCACCCTCCACTAGAATAAACACTAATACTGACACAATATACAGCAAGCAAACTTATCATTCGTAATATTTTTATATACATATAATCGTCTGACTGTTTCAGTATAATAGTTATCAAGCCATGTTCAGAGGACATGTTGTGTAAAAGTTATAAATCCTAGTTCGATGTATGTATGCGAGAAATAATTAGATGACTTTCATCACTGTTTGCCGGTTTACTGTACGTGTCGCTATTAATCCCCATTTCGGGGGTGGATCCAGAAAGGCTGGAGCTGGGAAATTAAGGTAATAATATTAAGAATCAAATAACAAACTGCATAAAACTATACACAATGTCATGGAAGCTTTTTAGCCTCCTTTGATATATATTTTTTTCCATAAAAGGAGGCTCAGTGTTGGCTGATCTGTGAGAATCTGTACATTGTTTATAAAAAAATGAGATTGTAATGATATTGTTCATCCATTGTTACCACACATGTAAAAGTGTGTCCTGAGCCAGCTAAGCTGACAGTGTCTACCCAACGAAGGACGGCACTACCCAACCCTTCTTTCCAAATAGCTCTGGCCGAAGGGATCTGCCAGAACCACCTTGGTTAGTTGATCTCGAGACCTTCAGGGTGAAAGCTAGGCACTATGCTCACAAACCTACCAAAGAGAGAACGATAAATCATTCTGGTAGAAGTTATCTATCTGCAAGAGTCATCGCGGGTAGCTGAACACAGAGGCATCTTAGGTGGGATCTAGGCATTGCTACCACTTACTTACCTAAGGGAGAATGATGAATCATAAGGAAAACGCTCAAGAGAGGTTCTACTTGAAGTTCCAAAGCACCTGATCTAAGGGTTCTAAATCATCTCTAAAATGAATAAGATGTCTGTTCTTAATCTCGAGAGCGGAAGTCATGCCAAGATGAGTAATTCGGTGACATTACAGCATGCGGTCTACCTCATTACCTGTGGTCTACAGTACCCTGTACTTGGTTATAGTTAGTTTCGTTAGGTTAGGTTAGGGGTACATTAGACTACACATGGCGAGGAGGACCGTATGTATACTCTAACAGTAGTAGTAATTCAATATTATTCGCTAAATAATGGCTCAAGACAGTACATACTGCATATTGTATATGGCTCCCTATATAATGAGGTAACACTATATATCACTCGCTATATTATGAGGTAACACTGTACATGGTTCGCTATATAATGGGGTAACACTATATACTGCTCGCTATATTGTGGAGTAACACCGACTACATGGCTCTCTGTACAATGGGTTACAGCAAATATAATTTTCAATGAAAACTTACTCCTCATGGGGCGCACTCTGCACTTATATATATCAAAACTTATTCTTAATTTAGTAGTACGAACAAAAGAGAAACGTTCCATAATGATAATTTAAATAATATTAGTAATCCATTTTCAAGGGTTTATGAATACTTCCTATATATAATGATTGCGAATAAATAATAATAATAATAATAATAATAATAATAATAATAATAAATTATAAATAACCATAAAGTCATTACTTCTCTATATTTCTCATTTCACATTCATCAGTCTTACCTTTTAAGTTCAAGAAAAAAAGAAAAGATTAAATTATGACCGAAAAGCAGTATCAAACCTACATGGTCCTTAAAGAGGCAACAACAACATTATATCAAATATATGATAAAATAGAACCATAATAAGAGTTTAATAGTCCAGAATTTGGTATTCAAATAAACCTTACACTCGAAATACAAAAATAATATATATATATATATATATATATATATATATATATATATATATATATATATATATATATATATATATATAACTCACTGCCAAAATCAGTATCAAACTTGGGTGTTCCTTAAAGAGGAATCCTCAACATCCTGTCGCCATGTATGGCTATGGCACATCTTTGTCTACTCTTCAGACGAAGATTTAAGAAAAAAGAAGAAAGGAATAAAAAAGTTTCATTTCCTCTTTATTCCAATATTTGCAAAGCCATTAAGCATCTCTGGATACATAAAAGACCATCCACATTCGTAAACCAGTCTCACGAAGTCTCGCAAAAACACAGAACAAAATGGACTTGAGAAAATGAAAATTCTACAATCGAAAAATATCACTGTTTCCTTGTATTCACAAATGGTAGCAAATTATAAACAGTATACTTTAACTAGAATTTCTATTACACCTGCACCTACTACTGTTAATATTACTACTACTACTGCTACTACTACTATCACTACTACAACTTCTACTAAAACAGCTTTAATATAATCATCTTATTTTCAACTTTCGATCATAATTCTGCCTTTATGAACTAACGGTGCAAAAACGAGGAAATGAACTACAACTACTCCTCCTAAAGCAACTAAAACTAGTATCACTAGTTTTTAGAAGTAGTTGACTATTATAAATATTTAGGACATGTTGTTGAGAGTATTTTACATGAAAAAGGATTTAGAACTACGACTGCACAAATTTTTACTCAAGTGCCTTTTTCCTGTTCTAAGAAACTTTTCCCACTGTAATATTGAGGTCCTTTTATTCTTATTCAAACTGTATTGCATGGCAATGTATGGCTTGTGTCTTTGGAATTATAAAGACACTTTCAGGAGGTCAATGTGTAAAGCATTTGAAGTGGCCTCCTACAGTGTTTTAAAATGAATAATAGTTCCTACCTATGCAAGCAATCATATCGTTACTGACATATGTCAGCAAGTTCTTAAACATTACATAGCCTTACGTCAGGTTCAGTACCATAAAAGGTTTCATTATTCAGTAATCAGCATCATAAAACAGAATTTACCATTCCTAAAGTATGTATACTTTGCTGAAGGAGTAAGACGACAGTTTAAAAGTGAATATAATGTGGATATTTGGAAATTTGATATTATGACTTTAGAGGCACAGGCTTCCTGGGTGGAAAAAACATGAATATGGAAGAGGAGAGACAGTGCCTTTTCTTTGGGTTGTAAAAGAACATGTGGTGATACATTATTGCTTATGGAATAGCGTCCTTATATATATATATATATATATATATATATATATATATATATATATATATATATATATATATATATATATATATATATATATATATATATATATATATATATATATATATATATATATATATATATATATATATATATATATATATATATATATAATATATATATATATATATATATATATATATATATATATATATATATATATATATATATATATATATATATATATATATATATAATTAATGTATATATCTTTCTGACTCACAGAGCATCGAATCTTTGTTACGATGTATGTTAATATGAAATAGAAAAAATGAAGTGAACTGAATTATATTGAGCACAACTACTGGCACTATTTCTAAAGTTTCTAAATATATTACACTATTAGCACTACGACCAATACTACTGTTACTACTACTACTACCACTACCACCGCTACTACTTCTACTATTATTAATAATAATGAAAATAATATTCATACAGTCCCAGGCCCACAGAGTATTTTCACTAATTATTGGAGGGGCTTTTAGTAGGAAAACTTCAACCAGATACCTAGTAATTGGGCCTCTGAATATAGATGCTTGTGGAATGGATGAGAGTGAAAGGAAGAGTGGTAGTATGCATTGTTAAAAGAGATGGTAGTGTGAATACTGAATGATATACAGAAACAGGCTTATGTGTGCTTTGGCTCAGCCATATACCCTTACAAAAGGGATTAACGGCCTTTGTATATAAAGAAAATCCTAGACATTGAGTCTTCATATGTGCGTGGTCAAGGAACGACCGAGAGCAAAAGGAAAGGAACTAGTAGCATTTGTGAGGAACAGGGATGAGATATGTCTCATGCTTGTAAGAAGAGAGATGGATGTCTTAGTACCAAGTGAAACATAAGTGAAGGGCTGTATGTGCGTTGATTGGACCATTCCCGTAACAAGAGGGGGTTGCGGCCGTACAGAGATTTCCTCTTACCCCTTAAATATACTCCATTCAGACCCACCCTCACCCCATTTTCCACAATCAAAATATCACCCCCATTAACCTCCGGCGTCCGCCCAAGTGGTTGTTGGTCCAGTATGATCGAGACGTCATCCGGAGTGCAGGTCAGCTACGGAAGAGAGAGGTCACCCTCCTGTGAGGTCAAGCGTAAAGGTCACTGCAAGTGACGCTAAGCACGGAAGCGGTGACCCTTCGAATGCCTTTCTTCATTGCCCTGCCATTTGTTTTACTTAAAATTCGTCCCTTCCCCTCTTAATGCCTCCTCGTCCTTAGTTCCTCTTTTAACCCATATTTAAATTATCTAATTCTTCCTCATCCATTCCTCTAGTTTTTCCTCTTCCTATATTTCCATAATCCCCCCCCCCCCTCAATTTCCCTAAGTTACTTCTCCATTTACATAATTCCACTTTTTACTTTCTCATTTTCCCTCATTCATTCCTTCTCTATTTCCCTGCTTCTTCTCCTCCATCATTTCCTTTAATTCTCCTCCTCTATACTCCTAATTATTATTTTCAATTTTCCTGTTTCCTCCTCAATCTCATTCACCATCTTACATTTTCAAAAATTCCTCTGACTCGTCCACCATATTCATATATTATTTCTCCTACTTAATTACTCTAATTCCTATTCCATTTCCCTAATTCCGACTCTATTTCTCTAATTCCTCATTCTACTCCTTCTCCATTTCCCAGATTCTTCCTCCTCCATGCTCCAAATTCCTTCTTCTCCTACAAATCATCACGATTCATACTCCGCCCAAGACTCCACCTACGCATCAATTACATCATTTTCTGCTTCTGTATAATTATTTCCTGGGCAATTATTGCTCCTAGGAAAATTCATTCTCTTGCTTACATCATCACCTTTTCTCAGTTATTCCTTTGTTAAACTTCTAATATATTTTCAATTCTTCTCTCCGCTTGCAACTACAATAATTTGTGTAACCTTTGCCCCCCCCCAAATCCATTTCATCCAGCAAAATTTATTTTCTTCCTTACATCACCATCTTCCTTTTGTTTGTCGCCTTCTGCTTATTACCTTTCTTACACTTTTCCTACTTTTCTCATGATTCTTTTTTAAGCGCAAAACACACCACTCAAGATATAATCCACCTTCCTTTCCTCTATTCATTTTCAAGCTTCTTCTTACATATTACCCTATTTTTTTCTTCTTCTTCTTCTTCTTGTTTTTCTTCTCCAGTACCACAAACTACTCCACACTTAATACTTTGTCTTCATCATTTGCAACCAACGTATACGACTGAATTCCGTTTCATGTTATCACTATTAATCCAAATTATGGGGGGGGGGGTGGACAGACATGATGGAGCTGAGGAATGAAGTTTGGTTGTCCTTCCTAACACTCCGTGGTGGGCTCGAATGCGGGTCTGTCCCTTGCCGAGTGGAGCGCTCTGACCAATGTGCTACCGCGGTTCCCATATGCATATGTTTAAACGTATGTTTATAATTATGTGAGTGCATGTGAAGATTGGAACACGCCGGTGCTGGTAGAGTAATTCATCTGTTTGTTTATTAAAAAAAATAATAATAATTTATTCTAAAATCGACAAATCATTTCAGCGCTACTGTATATAAAGTACCTATAAATATGTCTGTAATATTGTTCCTTTATGCAGCTCGGGAAAAGCCTGCTCTCGCACACTGTAACACGATATGAGATGGCTTGAGAACAGAGAGATATACTGCATCACTAAATATCAGATGGTTAAAACCAGGAAAGATGGAAATTCTGTTATTTAAACCTTCACATCGCATATCAGTTCTTAAGAAGTCGGGATACTATTTTTTTTCTTTTTTGTTACTCAAATATCTGTTTGTGTAATATCATAATTTCTTCCTGTAGTTGAAATTGATGAAGAAGGCATATCAGTTGAGTTCTTTGAGATTATAGGCCTCCCATTCCAACGCACAGGAAACACTTAATTAACCTCTACTTTTTTAATGCAGCAGTCTTCTGAGCAGTTAGCTAACTGTTCACGAAAACTATTTCATAAAAATAAGACTTAACAAGGAGAAATTAGTGATACAACTGATGTGGCAGACCGCAAATGAGGTTTGCGAATTTTTTTGCAGGAGCCTCAATACCTTCAAAAATATAAAAATTTACCCAATTTGGCGTCAATATCACTATTCCCCGACCACTTGTGATAAGATAATTAAGATAATAATGGGGTAAACTATCACCCAAAATATATCCTCACATTCATTCCCTGGCATCTGTTACTTCTAGTATCGTGAAAATATATTCTATTGGTGTTAGGATAAGATCATTATGAATAACGCACACAAAATTCCATTTCAGCTAGTCTCTTCCCAATACTAAAAAATCTGGCAATTCCTAGAGAGAGAGTGAAAAAAAAACCACAGCCATTCCAATTACTCTCCTTCAATCCCAACATACTCCGGCAACATCCATTTTCCGCCTAAGACGGGCCAAAGGTCACGAAAGGAGTCATTAACACTGTTGCTTAATAGACATATTAGACTCTTACCCAGAAAGCTACTGGCGCTAAATAATAAAGACCCAATGATTTTTTTTTTAATGATTGTGACACCGGGAAAGGCAAAAACTGCCCTCATCAATAAAGGCCCGGGCAGGAGAAAACACCAAGACGAAGAAACAGAAAAAGGCTAAGGACAAGACAGAGATGAGGTAATGACAAACAAAGGAAAACGACACAGAAAAAATAGTCAAAGTACTGAGGACCTAGAGATATGGAGGATTAGGCTCTGAAAAGACAATAGATTCGCTTTTTGAAGGAAGATAGGTCATAAGAATGTAGAAAGACAGAAGGAGGAATTGAGTTCCAGTCTGGATATAGATGGGAAGAAGCAGTCGCTGCACCGACCAATCCGCGAGCTACAAATCTAAACAGAGTACCTGTGAAATGAGGCCACTTGGCGAATGTTACTTGGCCTCGGCAATGGGGGAGGGATGCAACTCGCCAACTCATCAGAGCAGCGATGGAAGTAGTAGCGATAGAAAAGAGAAAGGGATGATCCCTTACGGCGAAGAGAGAGAGAATCCAGATTAGAAGTACGAGAAGGATCATTAACGAGTCTGACTGCCTTAGATTCAATCCTATCAAGGATATAAGTATAAGAAGAAGCACCCCAGATGTGTGAGCAGTATTCTAAGCTGGGACGGATAAGACCTTTATAGATTTTAAGTAACTGTAAAGAGGAAAAGTAATGACAAAAACGAAAGAGAACCCTCAATATTTTTGATGCAGATTTAGAAATTTGGATTATGTGATTCCTCCATGACAAAATGGGGATAAGAAAGGTTGGGAGGGAATACAATAAAAATTGAGAAAGTATACATTATGGAAGAGATATATAGACATACTAAATAAGGTTACATGTAATAATAATAATAATAATAATAATAATAATAATAATAATAATAATAATAATAATAATAACAAAATAATAATAATAATAATAATAATAATCATCATCATCTTCATGAGCAGCATCAGCCAAGGTATTAGAAGAAGTAGTGACAACAAGAGCAGCCAGCCAATGGTCAAGAGCAGCATGGGTGAAGCATTAGCAGGAGCAATAACAGTAGAACAGACAGTGAAGCCGGAATAACATATTCTGACAAATGTTTAATGAGAAGTGAAACTGCCGGAAGCAGGAATAATAATTCCTTCTATCATGAGCAAAGGCTGAAGAGCTAAGGACTTATAGTATCAGTCTGAGCAGCCAGCCAAGCAGGAATATCGCTATTTTACAAAATCCATGGGCAGTAACACCAAGCGTTCGCCATCTAAGCAGGAATAACAACAACTTTCGAGAAACGTTCATGAGCAATATAACTGAAGTGAAGCATTTATAGGAGCGTAAGCAGAGAAGCAAATCATTAGCAGGAGCAGGAGCAGTAGCAATAAGAGCAGTCAGCCAAGCAGGAATAACAACACTTTTTGACAAATGCTCAACAGCATTAGCGAATGTGCTCACGTGAAACGAGGGTGTCATAGGCTGACACAGGTCAATTAAGTGTTTCCTGTGCGTTGGAATGGGAGGCCTATAATCTCAAAGAACTCAATTGATATGCCTTCTTCATCAATTTCAACTACAGGAAGAAATTATGATATTAAGCCTAGGCGTCCTTTGCCGCCTTCTTTTCACAAGTCGCGAGGAAGCAATAAATAAGCAGTGGGAGAATATCACTGAAAATTCATTCTTTCTCAACCCCAATCCTGCTTCCCTCCACGATTATATCTAAGCTACGATTTCTAAATCAAGTCTACACAGAAGTCACGTTTCTTTTGCTCCCTGGATTCATCCCTTCCTTCACGAGGCGTAAACTTATGGGTGAATAGGTTACTAATGAAAGAGATACGACGCTTCTCATAGGTTATCAGCTCAGAAGTGGGTGGAACTCATTGCATAAGTGGGTGGATTTACATTTTCAATGGGTATCAGCTAAAATGTGTATGCAGTTACTTCAGTAGGTGAGTGCCAATAGATATAAGCACAAAAGTGGCTGGAGCTATAGTCCCAATGGATATCTGCTCAAAAGTGGGTGGAGCTAAATTAATAAATGAGTTGAGCTACATTTTCATTGGGTATCAGGTCAAAACTAGGTGGAGCTTATTGAGTAAGTGGGTGGAGCTACAGTTACATTGGGGATCAGCTAAAATGTGGGTGGAGCTTACAGAATAAACTAAAAGATAGTTGACAGCACCTACAAGGGGAATTTCAGGGGTGGAGTGAACATGTAAATGAGATGAAATTTGAGAACTGTTGTATAAAAGGCTAACAAGGGAGAGGACATCAGATGAAATACAAATATATTCTAAAAGGTTAGAGTTCTAGTTTATCTATTAATATACTTAAAACAATTAAAAATAACATAAGACCTTGATGCTAACAATATTTCCTTGTTCATGGGATTCTTATTAAAAAAAAAAAAATAAAATAAAAAAAAAAAAAAAAAAATATATATATATATATATATATATATATATATATATATATATATATATATATATATATATATATATTCCCTAGGAAAAGTACAAACTACATGCATAAACTTACAATTCTAAAAGGTTAAAATTCTTGTTTATCTAATAATATACTTAGACATTAAAAATAATATACGACCTTGAAGCTAACAATATTTCCTTGTTCATAGGATTCTCATTACAAAAATAAATAAATAAATAAATAAATAAATAAATAAATAATTAAAAAAAAAAAATATATATATATATATATATATATATATATATATATATATATATATATATTCTCCCTA